>MU708679.1:36975-50742 GCA_026770625.1 Nicotiana glauca | reverse complement strand
GGTTCTGAGATGGGGGTGGGGGCATTCAGATAGTAATATATCAAACAACCCCCAGTTAAGAGTCGTTGGATTAGATTACCTCGACGTCTCAAATCTGAAGTTGATTAAACGGGGTCGTTTAGGAGGTGAAGGGACCGGGTATTTTGGAAATGAGTTTTGGGGCGGGTATTTTAGGTGGGCTTGGACGGGTTTCAGGGGAAGGGACGGTTTGGGCCTGGAAAAATAACCTGAAATGGCCCAAACAATTGATCAACCATTTTGCTTTTCCTTTTCTTTTCTTTCTCTCTCTCTCTCTCTCTCTCTCTCTCTTTTAAATTTTTCAGATTTTGTTAAATATAAAAATAAAACTTGATTTAACTCTTAAAACAAAATTAATACTAATTGCATTTTCCAAAATTAACTAAGTCCTAAATTAAAGAAAACTATAAAATTCGAAATCAAAAGGCCAAAAATACAAAATAAACTAATTTTTGTTATTTTCTTTCATATTTGCCACAATTGATTAACTAATTAACTTAAAAATATAAAATAGGACCCTAAATGCAAATGAACATATCTTTTGTATTTTTTTATTAATTAAACAAAAATAAAAATGCACAGACAAATACAAACATTTAACAAAAAGATGCCACCAAATTCACAAAGTTGCAAATAATGAAAAGAAATTATTTTGTTTTGAAATTATAGAAGTTATAGGGTAAAAATCACGTGCTCACAGCTGCCCCTCTTTGCTCGAAAACACGAAGAGTTTTCGTGCAAAGATAAAGTGAGCGTATACGAGCGATTTTTTCCCGTTTGAATACTCCATGAGAAGAATTTTTGAAAGAGTTCACCGCACCCTGCTTCTGAGGTTGCTTACATATCCTTGGCTATAAAGGAATCAGGTCAGTGTAGTTCAGGAATATTTGGTAGCTGGGACTACCATGAAGCTGTGATTTCACTATTGCTGCTGCTGCTATTACTGCTTACTGAAACACTTATTACACCATGTCAAAAATAAAAGAAGCTAGACTAAACAATGGTCTATGAATTACAAAACCTATCTATCTCTTTAAACTTGATCTTGCAGCTTTTTGTGACGACCCGACCCGTCGTCTCATGAGCTACTGCCCCGTTTTCCCCATTTTTAGCTTCTTTATGCTTCATTATCCGTATCTTGTGTAATCAGGTTGATTTGGAATGGTTTTGATAAGAAATGAGACACTTAGTCTCTTTTAAGAAGGCTTAAGTTGGAAAAGTCAACCAGATGTTGACTTATGAGTTAGAGGGCTCGGGGTCCACCTGGAGAAAGGGGCAACATCTCAAAATACAGTTCAGCAGTCAGGCGTCCACCCGGAGAAAGGGAAAGCTTCTCAAAGTGTAGTTCAAGTTGGCAGTCAGGCATCCGCCTGAAGAAAAGGAAAATATCTCACATTATAATTCAAGTCTACAACATAGGAATTTTACCGGAAGAATACAAGTCAGCATGGCAACAAAAGTGTCACGACCCCAAATCCCGGTCGTGATGGCACCTAACATACTGCTAGGCAAGTCCGACCAATTTACCAACCTTAACCCTTTTTATGTAATTCAGGATTCAATTAACACAATTAATTACTAAGTCATAACATTGAAAGTATGAAATGTAGTTAAACATGTAGAAAATCCAAGTGGAAATACTACTACACAGCCCAATCGATCAGGTATCACAAGTCTGAGCCTCTAATACACGAGTGTCAACCTACTACATATTTTTCTAAAGAAAATGCGGAATAAAACAAATAGGATAGATGGGAAGATCAGGACTGCGAATGCCATGCAGCTACCTTAATGCTTCCGGATACGATACTCGACAAAGATAGTCTCACTCAGCCTTACTAGGTGCACCTGTATCTGCACACGAGGTTCAAGGAGTAAAGTGAGTACTTCCAACCCAAAGAGTAATAAACATAAATAAAGACTGAGAGTAAGAAATCCTAAATAGGCACAAGATAAGCTACAATCACAACAGTTCACCAGGTAACATCAATTAAGATAACCAACGAAATTAATAATGCTGCAACAGAGAAATAAATAATGACAGTCAAATATGCAATGCATTACATAAACCGGTACTCTCTAGTACCCACTGCGGCGTGCAGCCCGAGCCATCCATTTATTTATTATCGACGGCGCTCACTGGGGGTGTGTACAGACTCCGGAGGGGCTCCTACAGCCCAAGCGCAATATCAAGCCATCTCGTGTCATCAAATCTAGGCCCTCGACCTCATATCAATCTCAATATAATACCGTTGCGGCACACAGCCCGATCCCATAAATATAATATCGCTGCGGTGCACAACCCGATCCCATAATCAGTCCACAATCACATAAGCCTCTCGGCATAATAGCAATTAAATTATTCATCCCAAACTTCATTAGAAATATTATTTAAGTCCCAAGTTTTGAGAATAGTGGCTGAGTTTGCAAAACAGTATTTAATACTAGGACTGAGTTCAATTTTCTGTACACATGGTAAGAAACCAGTAAAAAAATCCCTGAAGGATTCAAACAGTTGGCACGAAGCCCAATTATGATAAATAATCAATTTAATAGGATATCAATTCAACTCCAAGCAATTAGGTAGTATTTTCATTAAGCGGGACGGACCAAGTCACAATTCCCAACGGTGCTCTACCCCACGTATCCGGCGTGCAAGTCACCTCAATATAGCATTATTATGTGCAAATCGGGGTTTCAAACCCTCAACACAGCATTTACATCTATTACTAACCTCAAACCGGCTATTTCTTTAATTCGTGACGCCTTTGCCCTTCGAATTGATCTCCACGTGCGTCGAATCTATCAAAATCAGAACAAATATGTCACAATGTGTTATGGGAACAAAGCCCATTCAAGGAATCGAAAAATATCAAGATTCTCGAAATTAGCAAAAACCCGAGCCCTGGGCCCACATCCCGAAATTTAGAAATTTTTACATCAACGTGTTCCTTATCTCCCCACGAGTCTAACCATACCAAATTTGACAATTTCCCATATCGTTTCGTCCTTCAAATCCCCAATTATATCCGAGAGGGTTTCTAAGTTTTCTCCCTTAAATTCACGGATTAACGATAAAACTTGCAATAGATTCGAGTAATATAACCAAAATTGAGTTAAGAACATTTATCCCGTTGTTCTCTATGAAAATCTGTCCAAAAATTACCCTATCCGAGCTCCAAATCGGAAAAATGGAAAATGGGTTTGAAGTCCCATTTCCAAAACTTAACATTCTGTCTGGCACCGTTCACACCACTATTCCCGTCACTAAGTCCGAAATCACTCTGAGACACCTCCGAAACACTCTCGAGCCCTCGGGGATCCTAACCAAACACATACACAAACTCAACAATACCTACGAATTTAACCGTGTGATCAAATTGCCAAAATAACGTCATATACCACGAATTAAGCTTTAAAATCCAAGAATTCTTTCAAATTTCATAAAAACATCAAAATTTCCATTTTTAGTCCGAAACACGTCAAACGACGTACGTTTTCAACCAAAATTTACATAAAGTGCTTAAACCATATATAAAACCTATACCGGCCGCCAGAACCAAAATACGGGCCCGATACCATCACTTTCTAATCAAATTTCATTTCCATTTTCCTTAAATATTTTCAGAAAATAATTTTATTCAAAAATTCATTTCTCGGGCCTGGGACCTCGGAATTTGATGATTCTTGTTCCTATGAGTCACAAATAATAATACGAACATAGACCTTCGACCGAAACTCAATTCGGAACTCGTTTGCTCAGTGAGATATCCATTTCGCTCGTTAAACAATTAGCACATGTTTCACGTCAAAAACTCAATCGCGACTTGATGAAATTAAACCAAACTTTCCAGATCAGTCCTATAATTCATTATCAAAATTCCGAAAGTCTCAAAATCAAATTTTGATCTCTAGAACTACAAATGGACCTTTTGATCATTACATGCTTATGCTCAAAACGACAAAAATCTTCCAAAACTTATTCGAGCCTCATGGGACCCCAACCAAACATGCCAACATGATTCATAACATCATTCAAACCTGTTCCAATCATCAAAATACCTCAAACAATATCAAATTACCCAAAACTCATCGAATTCAAGCCTAAGTTTCTAAAAACTTCCGAAATACACTTTCGATAAAAAACCAGACCAAATGATGTTCGAATGACCTGAAATTTTGCACACACATCCTAAATCACACAATGAAGCTACATCAACTCTCAGAATTTCATTCTGACTCCCGGATCAAAATCTCACCTATCAACCGGAAATCGCCAAAATACTAACTTCGCCAATTAAAGCCTAATTCTGCACCGGACCTCCAAAACCACTTCCGATCACACTCCTAAGTCACAAATCACCTCCCGGAGCTAACCAAACCATCGAAATTCACATCCTGACTGCCGAAATGTATTTTGAGATGTTGCCCCTTTCTCCAGGTGGGCACCTGACTGCTGAATTTGAATTGTATTCCCTTGCTCTCCAGGCGGGCTCCTGATTGCTGAACTTGAATTATATTCCCATGCTCTCCAGGCGGGCTCCTGATTGCTAGACTTGAAATGTATTCCCATGCTTTCCAGATGGGCTCATGATTGCTAAAATTGAATTATATTCCGATGCTTTCCAGGCGGGCTCCTGATTTCTAAACTTGAATGTATTCCCATGCTCTCAAGGCGGGCTCCTCACTGCTAAACTTGAATTGTATTCCCTTGCTCTCCCGGTGGGCTCTTGATTGCTATACTTGAATGTATTCCCATGCTTCATAGGCGGGCTCCTGATTGCTGAATTCGAAATGTATTCCCATGCTTTCCAGGTGGGATCCTGATTGCTAAACTTGAATTATATTTCGATGCTCTCCAGGCGGGCTCCTGATTGCTAAACTTGAATGTATTCTCATGCTCTCCAGGCGGGCTCCTGACTGCTAAACTTGAGTTGTATTCCCTTGCTCTCCCGACGAGCTACTGATTGCTAGACTTGAATGTATTCCCATGCTTTCCAGGCGGGCTCCTGATTGCTAAACTTGAATGTATTCCCATGCTTTCCAGGCGAGATCCTGATTGCTAAACTTGAATGTATTCCCTACTCTCTAGGCGGGCTCCTGATTGCTAAACTTGAATGTATTCCCTGCTCTCCAGGCAGGCTCCTGATTGCTAAACTTGAATGTATTCCCTGCTCTCCAGGCAGGCTTCTGATTGCTAAACTTGAGATGTATTCCTGTTTTCTCCAGGCAGACTCCTGACTGCTAAACTTGAACTGTTTCTTCTTGTTCTCCAAGTGGGTACCTGATTCCAACAAAAATAGACAAAACAAAGGAAATTTTCTGCCCCAGTTTGGTAGCTGGGAACATATGTGAGTGTTAAACTAAATTTTTCTACCACTATTGAAAACTAGGTCCTATTATCCAGGGAGGCCCTGACAACTTTTAATCAAACGACAATTATAAATCTAAGTTGTATCTTCTAAAGGTATAACTTCCGCTAAGTCCTGTTATCTAAGGGGATCTTAAGCTAAATCATACTGTCCAGGAAGGTCCTGTAAATCAAAATCAAGTCTTATCTTAAAAGTGACAATTTTTACGGCTGAATTATACTACCCTACAACAGAATTTACGCTACATCTTGTTATCTTATGGAAATCTTAAAACTAAGTCCCATTATTCAGGGAGGGTCCTTAAAACTCCTAATTAAATCCTATCTCAAATGTGAAAACTTTGATGCCAACTTATATTCCTTATGCTAAACTATGCTATTCATGATTGTTTGGAAATTTAACTAAGCCCTATTTTCCAGGAGGGTCCTGAGAGTTTACGGTCAAACCTGTTTTGGTGCTTGCTCTTTCCCCTATGGAGAGTTTCTCCGAAACAAACAAAATTTTCTGCCCCTGTTTCAATCAAAGAAAAATCTTATCATTTTAAAATGGTGGTTAGTTGATGGCAGTCTTGCTGAAGATGTCTCCGCTGCCGTGTTTTTCTTTGACTTGCTTCTCCGAATTGGCCCCGAACTGCCTAACTTTCTGACCGACTTTCAAACCTCATGACCTTTGATGACCCGATTATTCTATACCTAAAACATTGTTTTGTGTTTCTATGCCCTTTCTCTGAACCATTGCATCTCCCATGAAATTACCAAATCATTCCACCGATGAAACTTCCAGTGACTCCTGATATCCCACTTTACATCATGCTATCTTTGGTATGTTCTGGCCACACTGTGCTTTGCAATTCTGGAAGTTGGTAGTGGGATTTGAAGTCCTTTCTTATTTGCTTTGAACAAGACTGACATTAAAACATCTTAGAGAAACAAACCCCGAAAGAAATGAAATGCAATGACCTTGAGAGTTAAGGCTAAAGAAAATCCAAAACTGGATGACTTACTAAAAGGAAAAAGGGAAAAAGACTTATCTAAGTGGAACAGCTGGTACCAATGATCATGACATGCATTTTTGACTAATCGGCCCAATCCGTCCAATCAATCAACTTTCAATTGCCATACTTTGTTGCCCCAGAATTCCATAACCTGATTTCTTCACCCAAACCCTAACCTTGTTCATCCTGCGGTGTCCTGAACGGTTTTCACCCACAGACCTCTCTCATTTGTTCATCTGTCAACTCACTTTTTCCTTAAGGTGCCTGCGAGGGTTTTCACCAATAAGACTCTCTTATTTTTCATTCCTCTCAGCTCCCATTGCCTTACAGTGCCCGTGAGGGTTTTCACCAATAAGACTCTCTTATTTTGATTTCTCTCAGCCCCCGTCGCCTTACGGTGCCCGTGAGGGTTTTCACCAATAAGACTCTCTCATTTTCATTATTTTCCTGCTTGGACCAGAGTGTTTCCCCTGAAATGAATCAACTCTACTTGCTCGACTTGGCATCTCTCGAAGACTGATCAGAAGGTCTTTCTTTGGACCATAACGTGGCTTTTGGACAGGGTTAGAAATAAAGGGTATCAAAGGCTCAAAACAATTCAAATGGGTTCAAAATTACAACTTTCGGAATCAGATTTCTTACAACAATCACAACTTCTGCCCTAGTTTCTTGCTTGAGGACTTTTGGATTTTTATTTTGATGGGACCGAACCGTGAGGCTGTCTACATATCCTTAAAAGGAATCAGGTCGAACGTAGTTCATGTCATACAAATTGCTTTTGTTGTTGTGATTTTCCTTTCTTTTCTTCCACTTTCCCTTTCTTTTTTCTTTTCTTTTCTTTTCTTCTCTTTTCCTTTTCTTCTTCCTTTTTTCTTTTCATTTTCATTTTTCTTTTCTCTCTTTTCCTTTACTTATCATTTACGCATGCGTTTCTGATCTTTGCTATTGAATCCAAAAGTGGGGTGTGAAATAAAATAAATAAGGCCCAAAGGGTTAATAAAGGATAAGGTGTTTAGATAGTAGAACAAAATGCCTTCGTCATTCCAATCTTCAAAACATGCCAAGTACGAACAAACACAATTTAACCAAAGAAATGATATCTTTTGACCGCATCAAAATTCATAGCCACTTCTACACATTTGCCTTCTATATATGTTAAATATAACGCACCATTGGACAACACTCTCACTCTCATTACCATCAAACGGCCCATGTCAATTTGGGAAGACTTTCCTTTAGCTTCAACCCGATACGGGATGATGTATTTCAATACCAGATGACCCCCTTCAAATTTCCTGGGGTGCACCTTCTCTTGCCACTCTCTGCCACCAATCTTTTCTCATCAATCAGACTTAATTGTTCCAGGTGGGTTTTGACCCATTCATCATCATCAATCTGTGCTTCATCACCACACTTCATTTTGGATTATTAGAATTAAATTGGCTTTTAGAACTTGGCCGAAGGCTCCTCATGCATGCCATGTCATTGAAACCAGCATAAAAGAATTCTAAAAAAAGAAACAAAAGTAAAAAACTATTAGGAGTGATGAAAAAGGGAAATTGCATTTCATTGAAAACAAAGGATAACAGGATTTGTTCATCAAACAAGCGAAAAAGAAAATTTGGGCCGCAACTCTGGAATGACCCAAATAGAAAGGAATAAAAAGAAAACTACCGAAATTCTCTCCGAGCAGGGAGAGGAGCGGCTTCCCAATTGCTAAGCTTCACATTCAGCCTTACAAAATGCACCTCTTCGTCACCAGAACCTTCCTCAATTTCTACCATTTTCACTTCACCAAAAAGACTTTGAACCCTCCCAAATCAACTCCTCATCAAAGACAAACACGGGCTTTGGAACTGCTGATACCGGACGCTTCACTGTCCCTGACTTGACAAAAGTCCTGAAGAGGTGTGGGATAGTCCTAGAGAGCGGCCATGCTTTCTTTTCCAACTTTGTAGCCTTCTTCACATCATCCCCTATATGCTTGAACCCTAGACCAAATGTACCCAGATTTTTACATTGAGATACTAGCTGCACGATACCTTGCAAAGATGCGCCCAGACTTTTACCCGAAAAAAACCACACTTCAATATCTCATTAGCTACCATGCAGATCGAAGGTGATAACCTTGGCCTTGGAATGCATTTTCCTTCAAGAATCTTTTCGACAGACATCATTTCGGAAGTGTGATAAGCTAAAGGTCCTTTCTCGTCTCTGGCCTCAATAAATGGGATAGATGAACCTTCACAAAAGGATAAATCCTCTTCCTCACGCATAACTATCTCTTGTTTTTCCCACTCAAATTTTATCACTTGATATAGCGACGATGGAACTGCCTTAGCCGCATGTATCCAAGCCTTACCCAACAACAAATTATACGGGGCAACCACGTCTAGCACCTGAAATTCCACACTGAAACCAACTGGCCCTATCACCAATTCAAGTGTTATATCTCTAGCAAAACCTTTTCCTTTCTCATCAAAACCTTGAACACCTACACTGCTCATGTGGATTCTTTTGGTGCCGATCTTCAACTTTTGCAAAATGGACAGAGGGAAAATATTTGCACTAGATCCATTATCCACCAATACTCTAGTGACAAAATAATTTTCGCCCTTTACTGTGATACAAAGAGCTCGATTGTGTTCCGTACCCTCTATAGGAAGCTCATCGTCCGCAAACATGGTCATATTTACTTCGAAGATCCTGCTAGCAATCCTTTCTAATTGAGTCGCTGTGATATTATCACGAACATGTACCTTATTCA
Organism: Nicotiana glauca; assembly: GCA_026770625.1. NCBI lineage: Eukaryota > Viridiplantae > Streptophyta > Magnoliopsida > Solanales > Solanaceae > Nicotiana > Nicotiana glauca. The sequence continues at coordinate 41,591 of MU708679.1, read as the reverse complement.
GAATCTTCATTATGGCCCCGCGGTTTTCATCCGAATGTGTCAACAAAGATAATAGAGAAATATTAGCTGGAGTTTTCCATAATTGTTCAATAATGGAATAGTCTTGCACTTTCATCTTTCTCAAGAACTCTTCGGCCTCCTCCTCGGTCACTAATTTCCTTACTGGCATTTGGCTACCCTTGAAGAGCTTGGCCTTCCTTAGTTCTTTGAAGGTAAGACATCCTCCGAAATGAGTCGATCCTCCGATCTCAACAAATTCTTCCTCCACTTCCTTTCCTCTGTGTGCCATTATTGCTCATTTGTAGTTCCCCGGGACATCCTTTGTCTCAACCGCTAGCAACTAAGTCATCGACTTAATAGCAACAGGGGTAATAGGAGACCCTTTTACAACTACAACAGGCTTGCTTGACATCCCTAGTACCACCAACTTTGGCTTTTTCTGACTTTCCCCAACACCATTCGAAGACCCTTTTGCAAACATCACACATTTTCTAGATACTTCATCTTGCTCCACAATCTTAACGGGTTTCTTGATTTCAATGGGAGGCCCGAAATGAGGAGTGCACTAGTATGGATCCGAGGTCTTGAATGTTGGTTTTATACTATAGTATCGGGCATTAGGAACTTTGAACAAGGTTTTACTAGAAGATAGAAGGATGTTGGCATGGGGAGGAGCTGCAAAAACGGGAGTAGTTAATGACACGCTTGTATTGGCAGGTGGAGCATAAAAAGGCTGAGGCAAGGTGCCAGGGTAGTTATGGCAAGGGGTAAAGCCTGGGGCATGTTGGGAGGAGTGTCCAACGACATTGGGAATCTGGGATTGTGATGGTAGTGGGACGGAAGCAAGACTTTCGATGTATTTGGTGGGGAATAAGGGTAGAGGGTGCCCACTAATCCAAGCCTGGTACATCTCCGTTATCTGGCGTTTCAACCTTTGGGCCTCTTCTTTCAACTCAAATTTCAATTCTACAACACCTATGTCCGATCCCTTACTAGTAATGGTTGTCTTGCTGTTTGACCTAGCGTGCATGGATGACTCGCCCGAATGACACAAACTAACCACCTGCCTAGACTCAATACATCAACAACAACCTTGTTAGCAATTAGGGCTTTAACAAATTGGCAACCGCACATTTGGGGCATGAATGCACCTAAGCAGTTAACCGTTTCTATTATGCATTTGATCGGTTGCATGCGTCATCCCGACTTTCCTTATTTCCATTTGCAACTTCTTTTCTTTTCCTCTCTCCCTTTTTTTTCATTCTTCTTTTTTCATTCCTTCCTTTGCTTTCGCTTTGTTTCTATTCTCTCATTTCTCCCTCTTGTTTTGCCATTGTTTCCTTCTCTCGGTTTATTTTTTCCTCTCTTTTTCTTTTCTTTTTCTCTCTTGTTTTTCCTCTCTTTTTTTCCCTCTTTTTGTATTGGGTTACGGTCGAATCCTATAGAGATTGACTATCTATCATGACCCCACATGAATCAGACCAAACGTAGTTCTTGCGGACCTATATGAAAAATAAATAACAAAAATATTTTGGGATTTTCAATTTTTCATAAAAAGCAAATGATTTGATTACAATGACTCAAAAACTCATAGAATCAAAAGAATCTAACAGACTCTAAAAGGATGGAAATACAGACTCAAAAATAACTAACAAACTCAAAACAAACTGACAGACTTCAATAGCAAGAAAGTACAGACTCAAGTAAAGATCACGAATACATTAGTGCCTCGAATGCTCCTGGGGCCCGCAGGGCATCATTCGTCCTCGCCACGGGCCTATATGCAAGATCCCTTTGGAGCCTCACTAAATCAATCATGATTTGTCGAACAAATATCATCCCTGCCGCAAATAAAGTGGTGCGGGTCATGTCCTCACATGCTTGGCACTTCACAACAATATAGTCGGCAATAGCCCTGAACCTCTCTCGGATCTTACCTTTTTCCTGAAGCAGATGCCCGACCTGCTGATTACAGGCTTCTAACACCTGAGTATCGTGGAGATGTTGGTTTTGCAACTGTTGCACTTCTTCCTCCATCAGAGCCATCAATTCATAACAGTGTTCCCTATTAGCTTTAAAATCCTTGGCCTGCTTGGGCGCCTCATTCTCTAGGGTAGTTACTTTTCTCTTCAAGCTGGTAATTGTCCCTTCGTACTTCCTTTTCATTTGCTGCACAAACCTTGCCCGTTCCTCCGCCTTCTTCGCCCATTGCGCCCGGACTTTCGCTAAACTGGCCTCAGACTTTTCCAGGTTATCCTGACAATCAAGGGCTTTCTTTTTTAGACTGCTTATAAGGTTTTCGTCCACCCGGCTTTTTTTCGGGTTTCTAGCAGCTATTTTCATCCTCCAGATTTGATCTTTGAGGGCTTGAATTTCCTGAGTTAGTTTTTTATTTTCTCCCTCATCTGCAGCGGCTTGCAAACCATTTTCAAACTGAAGGTCCATGACTTGCTTTTTAGCCTTCTTATGGTGGCCCTGTACTCGTTTTCTTTGGTCAACCAGTCTCATTGCACCTGTGCTCCATCAGTGAACTATTGGATATGTGGTCTCTTTGCGGGCTTTTCAGACTCCGATGAACTTGGGATCTTTTATCATACCAAGCAGGGTAGCCATGCTCCAACTCTCCTCTAGATAGATCTCGTACCTGAGTTTTAGGCTCTAAGAATCTGCACTGATGCCAAATCCGACGCACCTTTTCTTCTAGGAAGGCAACTTTGGGCTCTAACTCAATGACTTGTCGACTCAAATCTTCATCGTGTGGGATGGTCTGATATCAGCCTAACTAACGTAGGACTCTGTACGAAGCATAAGGCTGAATACTCCAAAGATCCATCAACAGTAGAAAACACTCGTCAGCCGACATATAGATTACTTTGCCGACCAACAGCCACCCGAACGTCCATTCAATTTGGTTTGCAGCCAAGGATCTCAAGTGGGCATGCCATGGTTTTGTACCCTCCGGGAACTTATAACCCTCTACCCGCTTTTCATGTTTTTTGATGCATTCAAGACCAGTCATACCACAATTCAAATATCTCGGACGATGGAAAAGGTGTTCCTCCATCCACAGTTGTAACAACATATTTCACCCTTTAAAAAACTTTCCTCCTTCTCGGCAAAGGGTTAGAGCTCGGTAAATTTCTGCCAAGATCATCGGCACTGTGGTCCCATTTGTCTTTTTTATCATAAAGTCAGCTATCCCCACGAGTCCCAACTCTATATTCCCATCTTTTCTGGGGCAAACCAAAATACCCAAGAATGCCATTATAAAAGCTAACCCTCTCCGAGCTTCCCACTTTTCTTAGTTTCCTGTTTGAGTAAGACCAGTATCTGGTGTCTCAAAGCCACTGGGATTCCCGTAACATTGGTACAGAAAGTAAAAGGTACAGAATCCATTGGCCAAATTCCCGTCTTTGACGTCCCGAGTGATGCTTAACAAGTCCAAAAATTTGTGAGGGGTTACTGTTCTAGGTGCCACCGGGTATCGAGTTCTGAGATTCCCCTCGAAACTAGCATATCCTGCTATCTCTTCTAGCGCGGAGTTAGCTCGAAATTAGCAAAGTGGAATACATTATGTGCGGGGTCCCAAAACGGTATCAAGGCCTCAATTATGTCCTTTCTCGGCTTAACCTTCAAGAGCCCAATAAGACCACCCAACGCTTTAGTCATAACTTTCCTGCTGTTCTCCCCCAAATCATGCCACCACATATATAGCTCCAAAGGGATCTCTTCACGGACTGAAAAAGTTTAATTTTGATTTGTGCTCATCCTGCACATTTATTAAGGTGATTTTAATTAAAATAAAACTACGACTCATTTTGACTCAAGAAAAATGAACATTTGTTTTTTAAAATTTTCACAAAAAATATCCGGCTTTGCCAATACGGCCTTTCAGCACTTCGAGAACGAAGATTTTAAGGCTGTGTCGGCTAACTGGCCAAAACCTTGAAAAATGACTAAAGGTGATTGTTCTTGCAAAAACAGCCTTCCAGCGCCCTTTTGAGGGACATTTGGCTATTCTTGACAAGAATGGCATCACCTTACTTATGCATAATCAATTTTTTTCTCTTTTGTGCTATTTTTTGCAAAAAGGGAAGTTTGACCCAATGGGGGTTGCCTATGTATCTCACACCCTGTGAGAATCAAACTGGCATAGTTTGGGCAAATAAAACAAAACCAACTATTTTTGAAAACAAAACCTTTTATTCTTTGTTTTTTTTTTGTTCATTTTTCTCAAAAATTCGGCAGAGTTTCAGTACCATTTGGACATTGGTTTTTCTCTTTCAAAACAGGTGATTAACTCACTTAACCGTTACACTGCTATTTTATTTTTCAAACTTTCTCCCATCACTCAAAAGCCGGTCAGCATGCAAACCCGAAGCAAATAAATGCACAAGTAGCACGTAAAATATGCATCAGGATGGTCTGTTCTTTTGGATGCACCTGTCATAGACGGACCCAACCCCTGTATTGAGTCCCCTAAGTCAAATGCACGTGATGCAACAAACACTCCTACTAGGGATCCGGCATGAAGTTGAGTTATTCTAGGTTTGAAAACCTGGGTTTATTGTTCTAGACCTGGCTTATACAAGTGGACAACTCGAGCCCGGGGGGGG
>MU708679.1:9233-34988 GCA_026770625.1 Nicotiana glauca | reverse complement strand
GGAGGCAGCGTACCGGTAATACAGAAGCTTCATCGGCTTTGCAACTTGTCTGAACCTCGTTTTAAATTTGGTAATTGACTTTAACAGAAGAGAAACTACACGAAGTGCACCCTTCTCCATGATTTAGAAGACTCAGAGAGAGGAAGGGTTTCAGAGCAGTTTATATACAGTTCACATAATATCAAAGCAGTAATAGCAACAGTTAGCACATTAGGCCCAAACATGTAACAAAATCAGATAAAACCAAATATAACAATTTATCTAAGCTCGAATTCTAAACGATGAACCAAAAGTTCTGAGTTCTAGTCCCCAGCAGAGTCGCCAGAGCTGTCACACCTCCTTTTTCCTACACCCCTGGAAGGGTATTAAAGGGAGTTTTTCCAATTAAAGGACAATCGAAACAGGATTATTTCATTTAAAAGATTCAGAGTCGCCACTTGGGAGATTTATGGTATCCCAAGTCATCGGTTCAAATCCCGAATCAAGAAAAAGGTTGACTCTGTATTACAGTCCGCAGACCAAAAATCCGGGTAAGGAATTCTGTTAACCCGGGAGAATGTGTTAGGCATTCCTGATTTCCGTGGTTCTAGCACGGTCGCTCAACTGTTATTATTGGCATAATTATCTTATTTGAGAAATAATTTTAAACCTATGTGCATTTTACTTTTAACCGCTTTTATCTATTTTAAAAGAAGATTTAACGTCGTCTAAAATATGTCTTTGGATCACGTCACATGAAATGCACCCATAATTCGAAACACGTTTTATTCAACGTTATAAGGATTTGGATTTGGGTCACATGAAATGCGCACCCGAGTTTAGGAAGGTAATATTATTAAAGTGCGTGCCTGAAGCAACTAAGCATTTTAGCTTTGCGGGGGCCATAGAATTTTGCTAAATGGCACGCCTCGAATTCTAAGGTTGAGTTAAAAATTAATTAAAACGAGGGCCACACAATTGTCATTTTGTTCGGCATGTCATTTTTGTGTGTGCCTCCGCTAATTGTAAAATACAAAGCATATCATTTATACTATCAATTACTTAGTGAATTCCAGTTAAGAGGAACATGCTCCAAACATTATCAAAAAATCCCTGAAATCAATATTTAGACCCACTTTTCAATCACATGGACTTGTTTTAACAAATCAGCGAAAAAGGACAGGGAAAAACACGTATGCAAGCTCTAACTTCGTTGAACATTCATATTTACTAAGGAAAATCCTAAAGCTATCCCTTGCGAATCCTAACACAACATTATTAGTGTCACTTCTAAGAGATGAATCCCAAGCATACTGAATCAACAAATAACAGGCAAAATTCAATTACAAATATGAATGTTAGATCACTATACTAATTAAAACATGGCTACCTCAGCATAGTTCTTGAAACCTCACAAGTTAACGCACAGTCTTACTTATGCAGGCCATAATTATAAAGTTAAATCATTACATTAATTAAAACATTCCTAAGGCTGAACATTATAAGCACAAATGAGGTTGGACAAAAGAGATGAAATTCATCATGGATCTCATCATTTTATTCAGATTCCAAAGCCAGATTTCAATTATATCTAAGTGATGTCCATAAGGCTGAGTAATACCTGGAAATGAAAATGGAAAATGGGTAAGGTTTAGCAGTAGAAATCAACACTACAGCAACCAGCAAAAACAACTCAAATTCCCGAAAATAATATCTAATATCTTAATATCGCAGGTTCAAACAAACAACAACCCAACAAACTTTAAAACCAAGGCTTTGATGACCAATTTTAAACCATTTCTCACTCGGATGGGTTACAAAACAGTTCCAGAAATTGAAAGGCAATCAAAACCACTGAGGGAATTTAATGAAATAGTAAAACTTGTTTTCTTTATATCAATTAGAGTGTTCAAGGCTGCTTAAAATGAAAGGTAAAGGGTTTTTATATAGGCATGCCTAATGCAGCCTTGGCCGGACTAAATAATTCCCTTTTTACCCCTTATTTTCGATTGTTTTACCCTTTTTAACCCTCTAAAATATTTGAAAACCCCTGCTCCTTAACAAACTAGTGCTCATCTTATCTTCTAGAGCATTCCCTTAACAGAAATGATTCCCTCCCAACCTGAAATCCCTAAATTAACCTTTGCCCAACCAGTTATTACAACCTTTGTCTTTTCCTTTGAGACCCCCTTAAGTTTCTAGACCTACAATTGACCCCTATACAGATTCATGAAGTGTTACAAACAGAACTACTCAAATGCAAAGGCCTTAATCAGATCAAAAGCTAAAATTCTTAAAAAGAGATTCAGAATATTTTAACAATTGAAAACAAATTGACCATGAACCAAACACAACAAACCTTCGCCGGATTACTAAGCCAACACTTAAATAGAAACACAATCACAAAACGTATCGCAATTAAACTAAACATGATTTAAACAAGTTTAAACCTAAATTAACTGAAAGTAAAGCATTTAAGCTTATTAATCACAGAAATTAAAATAACAAAACAAGCGGATCAAGAAACTTATATAGTTCAATTAATAGGAGAACATAAAGAGGACTTGGTTTGAACCCAGAACACCCACATGAATTTTTTAACCCAAGGGAAAAGGGATGAGGAGGAAGATGAATCAATTGAAAGAAAATCATGTGGAATGAAGAAGAACTTACCTAGTTGAACAGAATCGAACCCGGGACTCGAACCTCTACTTTGTTCCAAATAACGTCAACCATTTGTTCTTGGAAAGAACAAATAGACAGCGTTATTAAGGGACAAAACCAACCAAAACTTGAGAAAGAAGACCTGAGACCCTCATGCACCACTTTAGGACTTAGACTTCTAGAACTCAAAACTCTAGATTTAAAATTCGAATGGTTTTGGGGGTATTTGAGAGGAACTGAATGTGGATTTAGGATAAGGGGAACGAAGTGGTTATAGGGTGTGATTTTGGGGCGGTTTGGTGGTGGCGCCGCCACCGGAGACACTGTGGCGGCTCTAGGGTTCATGACTTCAACCAAAGATTCGAGGAATTTCGGTGAATTTTGAGGGAAATTGGGTGGGGATTTGAGATGAGGAGGCAAATGAGGAGCTGTGGTGTTAGTTTCACGGTGTTTGAACGCCGCCCGCCGCCGTTGGTGATTTCCGGCTGGCAGCAGGCGGTGGCTCAGGGCGGAGTGGTGAGAGACGATCATGGGGGGGTTCTAAGATGGGGGTAGGGGCGTTCGGACAGTAATATATCAAACGACCCCCAATTAAGAGCCATTGGTTTAGATTACCTCGACGTCTTAGATCTGAAGTTGATTAAACGGGGTCATTTAGGAGGTGAAGGGACCGGGTATTTTGTGAATGTGTTTTGGGCCAATTGGGACGGGTATTTTAGGTGGGCTTGGACGGGTTTCAGGGGAAGGGATGGTTTAGGCCTGGAAAAATAACCTGAAATGGCCCAAACAATTGATCAACCATTTTGCTTTTCCTTTCCTTTTCTTTTCTTTTTCTCTCTTTTTAATTTTTTTAATTTTTCAGATTTTGTTAAATACAAAAATAAAACCTGATTTAACTCTTAAAATAAAATTAATACTAATTGCATTTTCCAAAATTAACTAAGTCCTAAATTAAAGAAAACTATAAAATTCGAAATTAAAAGGCCAAAAATGCAAAATAAACTATTTTTTGTTATTTTCTTTCATATATGCCACAATTGATTAACTAATTAACCTAAAAATATAAAATAGGACCCTAAATACAAATGCGCATATCTTTTGTATTTTTTTATTAATTAAAATAAAATAAAAATATACAGACAAATGCAAACAATTAACAAAAAAATACCACAAAATTCACAAAGTTGCAAATAGTGAAAAAAATTTATTTTGTTTTGAAATTATGGGAGTAATTCATATAGGATAAAAATCACGTGCTCGCAATAGTCTTGCAATTTGAGTTTGCTTTCTTTACTCTTGTTGTAGGTTTTTCTTCTAACTCTTTTATTAGGAAAAATTATGTTTTTAGGTTAGAGAATTAGATTCTCTTAAGGAAAAGAAAATTGGCCGATTCCTATTCTTTTTGGGCTTAGGCAATCTTTTAAGATATAAGTAGGATAAATTAAAATTCAAAATAATAATTAAAATGCATAAAGTATTTAAAATTATTTACAAAAAGATATTATATCATATATCAATAATTATTAATATTTTTATATAATTAATCGGTTCGGTTCGATTTTTTTCGTTTTTTTATAATAGAACCAAAACCAAATAAAATATTATCGGTTTTTAAAATTTAAAATCAAAACCAATCCAAATCAAGAAAAATATCGGTTTACATAATCGGTTTGGTCCGGTTTTCGGTTTGGATCTATTTTCTGTCAAACCGTGACAAGCCATAGCGTGAACAGTAGCAGGTAACTCAAGATCATGGATAGGATAATTCTTCTCGTGTATCTTCAACTGCCTGGATGTGTAGGCAATCACCCTACCCTCCTGCATCAATACCGCTCCTGTCACGACCCAAAATCCACTAAGGGTTGTGGTGGCGCCGGACACTGCCATCAGGCAAGCCAACCAAGAACGCATAATTAAATTCCAGTTTTAGTATTTGTAGAAAATCATTTTTCGTATACGCTGAATATTAAACAGTAAAGATTTTACAAAAAATGAACATTTAAGTCAATAAAGGACTTAATACTGAATAATCCAAAATCCTCCTAGAACCCGGTGTCACAAGTGAATGAGCATCTACTGATAGGGAATAAAACACAACATCCGTCCGAAAGACAGTGGACCAAAAATAAATACAATATGCTGAAAGGGACTACACTAGCTGCGGGTCGCCTCGAATAATTCAACTCACCTAGTCCCAAAATCATCCGCGCTGCCACACCCAGTAGGCTGCTAGAGATATATATACATGTGCAGCAAAAATGCACAGAAGTGTAGTATGAGTACGTAAACAACATGTACTCAATGAGTATCTTGCCTAATCTCGAAGGAGTAGATACGAGATCGTCATCTTCGACACTTACTAGGGGTTAATTGACAATATACTAACAATGCGAGGAAATCATGGATTTATATCGCAGTTCTAATTTACGAAGCCGGAAAATAGGTAAACACCTTCAAAAACTAATCAAATATTTTCAAGGTTTACTCTTTATTATCTTATCAATTTATATCAAGACACGAAGGGCAAATTTCATGTTTAAAATTCTCAAGCGACAAATAACATGCGCAAATCACACCGAGGCGACGGCCCGATCCAACAGAAATGTAAACTGTGCACTGCCGAGGGTCGAACGGCCCGAACAATAGATGCATCTATTACCCCGCTTGCGAATCTATCCATGCGATGCAGGTACACATAAAATACATGCTCAAATAGCCAATTAAGAATTTATCGAGGAATAATTATCCAATTAAAACCAATTCTCCTTTAACAATTTTTTTAAGAAATGAAGTTTAATATTTTTAGAAATTCACTTACTAATTCAATGTGATTTAAGCAATTCAAGCTATCAATGAGTTCATAAATAATCCAAGTATAACATGCCTTTGGGTACTAACTACCCGGACAATAGAATAATAGTAGCTACGCATGGACTATCGTTATCTCGTGCGTACATAGACCCCACAAATAGGAGCACATAATCAATTGTTTCACCTATGGGGATAATTCCCTCTTACAAGGTTAGAAAGGAGACTCACCTCACTCCGAAGATCTAAACCGGCATTCCACGCCCTTCTGAAGACTCTAATTGATGCACCATGCTCCAAAACTAGCCAATGGTTACGCAAATCCATTAATATATGCTCAATTATTCATTACAATCTAATTTGTAGCAATTCCTAACTCCAATCGAAAAGTTGACAAAAATGACCTCGGGCCCACGTGCCCGGATTCCAAAAAATTTCGAAGATAAACATTACCCATAAACTCACGAACTCAAATATATGATTTTCTCTAAATTTCATACCCAAAAAATCGTGGTCAAATTCCAAGAACAATAATTTTCTTGGTCTTCCCTAAAACCCCAAGTTTTTCTAAAATTTTCATGCTCAAATCCATACATAATTGATATATTTAACTCAAAATAGGTGGGGATAACTTACCTTATCATTAATGATGAAGATCCTCTCTTGAAAACCATCCAAGAATCGCCCAAGCCAAGAAAATATGAGAGGAAATAGCCAAAATTCGATTTTTAAAACACCCTCACTGCCTCAGCAATTTTCATTTCTGCGGAAATATTTCTGCTTCCGCGATCCCGCTTTTGCGGAAAAAATGTCGCTTCTGCGAACACTGGACTCCAGCCCAATTTTCGCTTCTGTGGTGTTAGATCATATTTTAATGATGTAATTAGTATACATGTGCAGGAGTTCAAATAAATAAGAAGAACTAGTGAAATGGCTGTGTCGAACAAGGAAGGAAATCTGTCACAAGGGAAGCCACCTATAGAACGCGCGGTGTACAAGGCAAGCTACAAATCTACATCAGCAAATCAGGATTAGCTCTGTGAATCTGGGAAATCAAATCAACCATAACGAAGTGAAGATTCAAAGTGATCGGTGATTGACCAAATCACGGGAGAATAATAAAGGCAAGAAGATCCGGTCAGTGGTAAAGTTTGGAAGGTCCAACAATCAAGGAGAAATCTTGGTGATTCCATCGTCTACCGAAGGAAGATATCTCAAGAGAAGCAACGAATAGTTCCTTATTCTTGGAAAGAATCAATTCTTTCCAAGGTTCAAACCCTTGGGTTGACGAGTCTTCACCATCCATCTTTGTATAAATATACTGAGCAACATCATCCTCAATATACTTTTGATCGAACAAAAATAACCCTCTTCATTCTATTGCAAACAAGCGTAGTAGCCTACATAGATCTGCTATTTAATAAGTTAGAGATAGAAAGAGGGCATACAACTGGTGAGGCATTGTATCAAACGAGTGCTAGAAAATGTGAATGACATACATCACATTTGTACTCGAAAGAAAACTCATTTTCTTGAAGAGAAATCCCTTGCAACCCAGGGGGACTGGATTAGGATTCACATTGAATCCGAACTAGTATAAAACTCCTGATGTCTGTAATTTCTACATTTACTTTCTACATATTACCTCAAACTGTTATATCTGCAAGATTCCCATATTTAGTCGACTACTAAAGTTTTAAGTCAACTCAGTAACGATTAATTTCAATTAGTGACAATTCCCCCCTCCCTCTTGTACTTTCAATTGGTATTAGAGCAAGGCTCACACTTTCTTTTTGCTTAACAGCTTGCGAGAAAAAGATCACGGCAAATCAAGTTATCATAGGAGCTTTCTTTCAGGAAGGAACTTCACAAGTAAGGCCACCTTACTTCAACGGACAACATTTCTCCCACTGGAAAATTCAAATGGAAATTTTCACCAAGGCATACGACGTCAAGGTATGGAGAGTTATCAAGAAGGGAAATTACACACTGCCTGCCAGCACTCCACCACTCACTGACACTGATGATATAGACTCATACACAAAGGAACAACTGGAAGCCGTCCAAATAAATCACAAGGCAAGAAATCTGCTTCACAATGCAATAAGTGGTGAAGAATATGAGAAAATATCTAACTATGATACAGCCGAAGGGATGTGGGACAAACTTGAGGTTACCTATGAAGGTACCATCAAGGTAAAGGAAACTCACATCAATATGCTAGTTCACGACTATGAACTGTTCTCAATGAAGGAAGGAGAATCCATCGAAGAAATGTTTGCCAGGTTCAGTAAGATAATCAGTGACTCGAAAGCTTTTGGCAAACCATACACCAGTGGTGATCAGGTTAGGAAAATTCTCAGAAGTCTACCAACCACTTGGCAAACTAAAGTTGTCACCCTGGAATCTCAAAACCTTAACAAGCTATCCTATGATGAACTATGAGAAGAGCTCATTACCTTTGAAAGAACTCACCTGAAGAAGACAATTCAAGAGGAGAAAAAGAAAATTGTTGCATTCAAAACCACTACTGAATCGACTGAAAATGAAATTGATGATCCTGAAGCCCTACAAGAAGAAATTGCTATGATGTCTAGAAACATGGATGGACTGATGAGAAGATATAGAAATACTAAGAAAGTAAGGTTTCCACCAAGAAGATCTAGGCAATACAACAAACAAGATAAGAACGATGGAAAATGTTATAAATGTGGAAAATTTGGACACATCTAAGCAGAATGTCCAGAACTGAAAAGGAAGATCTCCAGAGGATTCAAAAAGAACAAATCATTTGGAAGCTGGAGCGATGAGGATGACTCATACCGTGAATAAATAGCAAATCTCTACTTCATGACAATCCTAGAAAATGAGATCAACAAAACTTCAGGAAGCTGGACAGATGAAGATGATTCAGACAATGAAAATTGTTTTATGGCAAGAGGATAAACTGGTGAGGTAAGACCTTATGACTATGAAAGACGTAATGAATTGCAAGACATTCTTGATTCCACCTTAAAAGAGTCTCAAAAAATGATGAATTAGCTTAATAGACTCACTATGGAAATCAAAGACTGGAAACTCAAACATGAAGTATGTGAAATTGAAAAAGATGTACTTCAAGAGGAGTTTGAGGAATTGCAAAAGCAGCTTAACAGCTTGCACAAATCCACTAGTCACAGTTCTGTTAGGTCAAACCAGATGACTTACAAGTCAACTGGAACGGAATCAGCTAATCTCATGATAGCTAGTTCCAACTCTTATGGAAGACCTGAAAACAGGTCCGGGGCTAAATGTCATTACTGTAATAAAAGTGGACACAAATACTCTGGTTGTCACTTTCGTAAATCTCTTATGTCTGGATGGGTTTGGAAACCTAAAAATTCTGAACCCAGCAATACTAACTCACCAGGACCCAAGCAAGCTTGGGTACCTAAAAGAAAGTGATAATTCTGTATTGCAGGAACACTACAGAGTAAGCCGTAAAGGAAAATGGTATCTAGATAGTGCGTGTTCCAGTCACATGACAGGTGACAAAAATCTTTTCAAGGAGGTTACAAAGATTGATGGAGGAAGCGTCAGATTTGGAGATGATTCAAGAGGCAAAATAGTTGGCACTGGAACTATTCCCTTTAACAACAACTGTGACATTACTGAAGTATATCTTGTCGATGGAGTAAACTACAATCTTCTCAGCATAAGTCAACTCCGTGACTCAGGGTATGGGGTAAAATTTAAGACAACAAGTTGTGTCATAGAAGACGAATCAGGTAAAATAATTCTTCCTGGAAAAAGGTACGGAAATGTTTACATACTTGATGGATTCGAAAATATAGATGGTCATATTTGCCTAACTTCTATATCTGATGATCCTTGGTTGTGGCATAGAAGACTAGGTCATGCCAACATGCATTTGATTGAAAAATTATCCAAACATGATTTAGTTATTGGATTACTCAAACTGAATTTCTCTAGAACTCGTATTTGTGATGCATGTCAGATGGGTAAGCAAACTAGAAATTCTTTCAAAAACAAAGACATGTTGTCTACTTCAAAACCATTGCAATTACTTCATATGGATTTATTTGGACCTACTAGAACTTCTAGCACAGGAGGTAAGAAATATGTTTTTGTTATTGTTAATGATTTTTCACGTTTCACCTGGGTGATTTTCCTGTCGCATAAAGATGAAGCCTTAAGAAATTTTAAAGTCTTTTGCAAAAGGATTGAAAGAGAAAAAGGTTATCTAATCTCAAAAATCCAAAGTGATCACGGAAGGCGAGTTTGAAAGTAAAGCATTTGAAGACTTCTGTGACAATCAAGGCTACACTCACAATTTCTCCGCTCCACGCTCACCACAGCAAAATGGAGTTGTGGAAAGAAAGAACAAAACTCTTCAGGACATGGCAAGAACCATGTTGTTAGAACATTCACTCCCAAATCATTTCTGTGCTGAAGGAGTGAGTACTGCATGCCACATTCTCAACCGATGTCTCATAAGGCCTAGCTGAAAAAGACTCTCTATGAACTCTCGAAAGGTAAACATCCGAATATCAGTTATTTTCATCCATTTGGAAGTAAGTGCTTCATTCATAACAATGGTAAGGACAATCTTGGAAAATTTGATCCAAGAAGTGACGAAGGTATTTTTTTGGGTTATTCATTAAATAGCAAATCATTTAGAGTTTTTAATAAACGTACTTTATGCATAGAAGAATCTGTCCATGTTATATTCGATGAAAATAATTCCTTGGTTGAGAAAGGAACTAATGCAGGTGACGAAGATCAAACTCAAGAAGCTCAGGATAAAGAAAAATCACAGGAGTCAACTAATCTTGCAGATGTGATTGAGTCGACTGAACGAATCAGCGATAACTCTCCTGAATAACGTACGGAGTCGACTACAAGCACTGTCTGACTAAATGAATGGAGGAGTGAACCTGAATATCCACAGAAATATATTATAGGGGATCCAAACAGAGGAATGAAAACCAGGGCTGCCCTAAAAAGGAAAGCAAATATTGCTCTGATCTCTCAAATAGAGCCTAAAAAGGTAGAGGAAGCATTAAAGGATTCGAGCTGGGTGAAAGCCATGCAAGAGGAACTAGATCAATTCAGCAAGAATCAAGTGTTGAAGTTAATGCCCAGACCCGATAATGTATTTGTCATCGGAACAAAATGGGTATTTAGAAATAAATTAAACGAACAGGGACAAGTCATAAGGAACAAGGGTAGATTAGTCGCTCAAGGCTATTCACAACAAGAAGGAGTCGACTATGATGAAACCTTTGCCCCAGTAGCTTGACTGGAGTCTATACGAATCCTGCTAGCTTATGCATCATTTAAAGGATTCAGGTTGTTTCAAATGGATGTCAAAAGCACTTTTCTGAATGGATTCATCGAAGAGGAAGTGTTTGTAAAACAACCTCCAGGTTTTGAAGACTTAAAATTCCCATATCATGTGTACAAACTTACTAAGGCCCTATATGGACTGAAATAGGCTCTGCGTGCCTGGTATGACAGGTTAAGTACTTTCCTTGTTGATCATGGGTTTACTAGAGGTAAAATTGATACTACTCTATTCATTAAACGATCAATAGAAGGTAATCTTATTATTCAAATTTATTTTGATAACATTATCTTTGGTAGTGCTAACTCTCTTATGTGCAAGGAATTTGCAAGCCTCATACAAAGCGAGTTCGAAATGAGCATGATGGGTGAACTCACATTTTTCCTTGGGCTTCAAATTCAACAAACCGAAGAAGGAACCTTCATTTTTCAGACTAAATATACAAATGAGCTAATCCCGAAATTTGGTATGAGCAATGCAAAATCAATTGTCACGCCTATGAGTCCGGCTACAAATTTGGATAAAGATGAATCGGGTACTCTAATTGATGAAACCAAATACAGAGGAATGATTGGATCACTACTGTATCTGACCGCAAGTCGACCAGATATAATGTTCAGCGTTTGTAAATGTGCCAGGTTCCATTCGGCTCCCAAGGAGTCACATCTGACTGCTGTAAAAAGAATCATTCGATATCTTATTGGCACAGTATCTCATGGATTATGGTATCCTCGCTCTAACTCGTTTAAATTAGAAGGTTTCTCAGATGCAGATTTAGCAGGTGATAAGGAAGACTGGAAAAGCACGAGTGGCACTTGTCAATTACTAGGAAAGGCATTAATATCCTGGAACAGTAAAAATCAAGCATCAGTTGCCTTGTCTACTACTAAAGTTGAGTATATTGCCATTGGTCAATGTTGTGCACAACTCCTATGGATGTCTCATCAATTGGGTGACTATGAACTTTTTTTTAAACCTATACAAATCTTTTGTAATAATTCAAGTGCATTTGTCTTTCAAAAAATCCTGTGCATCACTCTAGAGCAAAGCATATTGATATTAAGCATCATTTTATTAGAGATTATGTTCTTAAGGGTGACATAGAATTAGCTTTTGTTGGCACTTCTGCCCAATTAGCTGATATTTTTACTAAACCTTTGTTGTAAGAAAGATTTTGCCTTTTGAGAATATTACTTGGCATAAGTTGTTTTTCAAAAAACTCTTAGGACCTAATTGCTCTTTTTCAAAAACTTGTCATGATTACTCCTTTTCAGTGCATTAATTATGCTTTTAGTTCCTTCCCTTTCTTTTTATTCTGTTTCACATCAGTTCGCAGTCGAAGATGGAAAGCCAATCATCACATCGTTTGATCTGACACTATTTCCTTTTTGTACTCAACCGTCAAATCTTTTGTACTTTAAGTTAAGCCCTTTCAAGTCACTCTCATCTCCATCCTCTCTCTTCAGTTTGTGAAAACCCTCTCTTCTCCCGTGGCTAAAACCTCCAAAAACCCCTCCGCCTGCACCAAAAAGAGCACCCGCTCTAAGGCAAAACCCTCTTCAGCGCCCCCTGAACGAGTAGACCTTGAGTCTGATCATTCTGAGGGCTTCGCCTCTTCTCAAGGAGGGTTCTCTAAATATTCTCAACTCTTAGGAGAAAAAGCCTCTAGTAAGCGTCCTATGGAGGATCTTTATGTCTCTTCCACTCCAAAGAAATCAAAATTCAATTTCTCTGCTTCTCTCGACTCCGACCTAAATTTCTGGGAAACTCCAAATAGGGATCTTTTTCTATCTCTCAAAGATAAGCCCATCGCCCATGGAAGAATTGTGGATCTTGACGATATGGAGGCCCTCAACTGTAAGGTAAAGGATCTTTTTGTGTATCAAGGGTGGGAGAAATTGCTCTATATTTCTCCGCCTAAAGTGTATGAGCCTTTAGTTCGTATGTTTTATGCTAATCTTCACTCTAGTAAACCAGATAAGCTTGAAACTCTTGTCCTTGGCAAACGCATTATTCTTGACTGTGCCCTGTTAGATTCTATTTTTCTCTGTCGTTGCACTGGTTTCCCCACTCTCTTTAAAAATGTTTGGCCTAAGAACTTTGAAATCTCCTTTGACCAGGCCAAACAGTGCATTGTTGAAAATCCCTCTGAAACCCTTCCAAATCAATTAGGGCCTAGTGATGTAAGTTTTGAAACTCGGGTTCTTGCCCACATTGTTGCTACCACTCTTCTCCCCAGAATTGGTTCCTTCTCCACCTTCTCTCAAAGGGACAATTTCTTTGTCTATTGTCTCATCACCAAGCTCAAACTCAAGTTGTCCTCCAAGGTCATCAATTTTATGATTGAGAGTGCTGAAGATCCCACCAGTTTACCTTTTGGTATGGCCATTACCCACATTCTGGAAGCCCATCAAATCCATCTTTCTGATTACCCTTTTGTCTCTATCTCCAAGTCCTACAATTCTAGAGCTTTCTCTAGTATGGGGTATGAGAGTGTCAAGGGTGAGAGTGAAGCAAAACAGACCCCTCTGGATTCCAAGTCTTCATCTGCTGCTCCGCCACCTCTTATTAGTTCTGACCTAAGTGAGAAGCTAAGCTCCATTGACTCCCAACTCTTAGACATCAAGACTCTCCTGTCTGAAACTCAGTCGTCTGTGGGTGCCATTCATGCTATTTCAAAGGAAACGGGGTCTGATGTGTCTAAAATCAAAGTGGTTGTGCAAAGGGTAAGGGAGAATGCGGTTAAAGCTTCCAATGAGGTTCATGACAGGCTAGATGGAATGAGCGTTGCTGCAAACACCAGCTTTGAACAGTTGAAGGAGGTGATCTGCAACACTCTTACTTACTTCCTACGTCGCTAATGTGGATGTGTTTTATAGATAATTTTTTTCAAAATTGTTTTGGCTTTGTTTTGGGCTATGCCCTTGGATGTTTTTTTGCCTGTGTGGATGATTTTGTTTTGCTTACTAATCCTTCTTTGCTGATGTCAAAAAGGGGGAGAATGTATATCTCTTTGGGACTATTATGCTATTATGACAATCTGTATGTGCAGGTTCAAGTTTGGTTCAAGTCAACTATGTTACATGCATAGATAGTACTCTTTATTCTTTGAGCAGGTTAAGTCGACTATGCTCCATGCATAGACTTTATAAGTATTGTACAGGAACAATTCAACTATAAAGGATACAGGTACAAGTCGACTGCACACATTGAGGGGGAGACTATGTCTAGTTGACTACACACATTGAGGGGGAGCCAAGTCGGCTAGTAACAAACAGGGAAGTCAACTGTTGTTTAGTCCCTTACATCTACGTATATTATTTTGCATCATCAAAAAGGGGGAGATTGTTAGGTCATAGTTTAATGGTGCAACTAATATACATGTGCAGGAGTTCAAAGAAGTAAGAAGAACTAGTGAAATGGCTGTGTTGAACAAGGAAGGAAATCTCTCACAAGGGAAGCCACCTATAGAACGCACGGTGTACAAGGAAATCTACAAATCTACATCAGCAAATTAGGATTAGATCCGTGAATCTGGGAACTCAAATCAACAATAACGAAGTGAAGATTCAAAGTGATCGGTGATTGGCGAAATCACGGGAGAATAATAAAGGCAAGAAGATCCGGTCAGTGGTAAAGTTTGGAAGGTCCAACAATCAAGGAGAAATCTTGGTGATTCCATTGTCTACCGAAGGAAGAGATCTCAAGAGAAGCAACGAATAGTTCCTTATTCTTGGAAATAATCAATTCTTTCCAAGGATCAAAACCCTTGGGTTGACGAGTCTTCACCATCCATCTTTGTATAAATATACTGAGCAACATCATCCTCAATATACTTTTGATCGAACCAAAATAACCCTCTTCATTCTACTGCAAACAAGCATAGTAGCCTACATAGATCTGATGTATAATAAGTTAGAGATAGAAAGAGGGCATACAACTGGTGAGGCATTGTATCAAACGAGTGCTAGAAAATGTGAATGACATACATCACATATGTACTTGAAAGAAAACTCATTTGCTTGAAGAGAAATCCCTTGCAACCCAAGGTGACTGGATTAGGATTCACATTGAATCCGAACCAGTATAAAATTCCTGGTGTCTTTAATTTCTGCATATTACCTCAAACTGTTATATCTGCAAGATTGACATATTTAGTCGACTATTAAAGTTTTACGTCAACTCAGTAACGATTAATTTCATTTAGTGACAATTCACCCCCCCCCTTTTGTACTTTCATGCGTATGGCCCACCGCTTATGCGGTTCCGCTTTTGCGGATCTAGGGCTGCTTCTGCGGTCCAGGGCTGCTTCACACCAACTGCTTTTGCGGCTTCTTCCTCGCTTCTGCAGGGCCGCTTCTGCAGTCCCAAATCCGCAGAAGCGGAAATACCAGAATCAGCAGCTCCAGCCCTTCTTCAAACTCCGAATTTGATCCGTTAGCCACCCGAAATCCACCCGAGGCCCGCGGGACCTCAACCAAACCTACCAACCAATCCCAAATCCCATTACGGACTTGGTCGAGGCCTCAAATCATATCAAACAATGCTAAAACCATGAATTACACCCCGATTCAAGCTTTATAAACTTCGAAATTTAAAACTTCTACTTCTGATGTTTAAGCCTATCAAATCACGTCCGATTGACCTCAAATTTTTGCACACAAGTCATATTTGACATTACGGACCTACTCCAAATTTCGGAATCGGATTTCGACCCCGATATCAAAAAGTCCACTTCCGGTCAAACTTCTCAAAAACCTCCAAATTTCTATCTTTAGCCAAATGGCTCCAAAATGACCTACGGACCTCCGAATTCATTTCTAATCGCGCCCCTAACTCCGTATTCACCATACGGAGCTATTCACAGTCTCGAAATCCCAAAACGGACGTCGATAACACTGAAATACACTTAAAGCCAAACTAATGAAATTACTTCTAAAATGCTAACTTCCACAATAGGCACCAAAATGCTCCCCGGTTATCTGAACCCCGAACCGGGCATACGCCCAAGTCCGAAATCATCATACAAACCTGCTGGAACCTTCAGATCCTTATTCCGAGGTCGTTTACTCAAGATTCCAATCCTAGTTTATTCTTTCACTTTAAGCTTCTGAAATAATAATTCTCTTTTCAAATCGACTATGAACTTCCCGGGACTTAATTCCGACCACGCGTACAAGCCATAATACCTAAAATGAAGTTGTTCATGGCCTCCGATTGCTGAACGGAGCGCTAGTACTCAAAACGACCGGTAAGGTCTTTACATTGTCTCCAACTTAAACATACGTTCGTCCTCGAATGTGCTGATAACTACATCAGAGTGTTCTGAAATCGCTATTTAACTTCCCATGCACCTTCCCGTGCTACCACAGCTCAGTTTAGCACATTAGCTCAATCCATTCTGAAGATATTCTCTTTTATTCAAGCAGATACGCCCTAAGGCCCAATCCCAACATCCGGAGTTTCATGTCCGGCCTATTTCCGCCATTAGGCCACCATATCAATCACCACACGCTGTACTCAAACATAGCTGCATAACTTTGCTGAATTCATTCCTAGCACCACTTTACTCAATGGACCACAATAACCTTTTTCTGATCAACTTAGTCTAAATCCGACCAATCTGACGCCCCAATTACACCCCATGACATACACAGGTCTTGCTCCAACCTATACCGTACCGCCACAACAGAAGGGATGTGCAGAAGTTTATAATCAATTGCAGAGTAAACAAATCATTAGGTCTATACTCCTAACTAAAACCTTCACCTCATTCTGAGCCCAATAATGGTCTTATCTCCATAACATACCTCATTTAGATGGATTGCACAGACTCCTAGTTCAAGGGACCTCGTCCCATCTGATACAACTGCTCAGGCAACATGCCACCCCAGACATTATCAAAAGTCTTATATGATGCTACCATGCGCCAACAGGCTACCATATCGAATGCGATATAAAGGAAAGCAAACTTCGAGAAGGATTCAACTACACCGCTCGAGGATCATGCATGCGATGCGGTCGACTTAATTAAGCAAACACCCCGCTCCCGAATCATACATGCGATGCAGGCACACAGCTAATATAAACTTCCCTCATAAAATTGGAAACAAAACACATAAAACAGATACGGGGAATTGTACTCAGCTTCACATTGTTGCGACACTCAACCCGATCCGAACAATATAACCATGGCGGCATGCCACCCGATCCACCCATAAAATCTCATAAGGAGGTACGCACCGAGCTAGACTGCTCATTTCAATAATATACCGAATATTGGTCACAAGCACACTAAGTGCATAACAACATCCCTAAGGGAACATATAGCGTCATATGCTACAAAACTCAAGAACAACTGAGGTGCGATATACAAACCGAATCTCAAAAGCCATCTTGCTCATAAAACATCACTTCTACGTGGATCCTCAACACATAAGCATTTTCTCAAGTCATCTCATAACTCGCACGGTGCAAAGCATCACTTCATGAAATATCTGCCAATAAAATAACACCCCGACTACTCCTTCTTAAGGAGCGTATTACCGAAATGAACATGTTTGGCCTGATACAGAGCCATATTCACATCTGAATCTATCCACTGACCTCAAGCCGATTCTGGTCTCACCGACTAGATCAATAACCTTTCCAAGGTCCATAATAATCTCCCTCTTCTCATAACACACAAGAATGACCGTCATAACCGGAGTACGCATCCACAGTCCACAACTCGGTAACTGAGTGCCCTCCAGGCATGTATTCTCAATTTAACGATATCATCAAAATTCTTCATACTTGTTTTAACTCCTCACTCAATCTAGTGGCTACATGCCACACTTATACAACCTTCCCATGGGGCACGCTTCCATGACCTTCCGTGACGAACAACAGGTCTGCACACCCAAACCACTGGCCGCACTAACGCTGAAAAGCAATCAAGAATCCTTAGCCAAGGTGCAAAGCCTTTTCACAAAACACCAATTTCAGGTGACACTGAGGACAATACCAACTTACTTTAAACATCGAAACCTCTTTCCTACTCATCTGAGCTGGTGACGTCCTTGTCCACACCGAATTGCATCTTTGATTCTCGTTTCAAATTCCATACTATTCGCTGCACCTGACATGCCAATGTATAGTAGGACACGATTCTTCATCATAATTCCAGAATTGCTAATAGATCAATACTTCATCATATCAAAGCTTTTCACTGAACTCACTTTAGGAGAACCATAGCAACACACAGGCAAATTCTTATAACCGTGGAAATACACAAATCTCTAAGTAGTGGTCTAAGGCACCATAGCCTTTCCGGAATCCACTTCCACATAACAAGCCATAACAGTAGAATGCTTCAGAATCATATCAATTACGGTGGCTGACAAGCCTCATACGCATTGCCACAGATCACTTGCATAACTTAATCGCGCTGAAAGAGTTGATCTCTACCACCAACATGCCAACTAAATTATGGCTAACCAATATATCTCCTTTCGATTCACCCCGATTGCCTTTGAAATAATACTAATTCCATCCAACACATAACATACTCCATCTGTACTCATCTCGAGTGACCTCGAATCACGAGACCATGCTGTCTCAAATCCCACAGACTGTTTCATATCTCTCAAATGCTTTACCGCAAGTTAATATATTATAGAACATTATGGGAACCTTCTCATAAGCTGCTACAAAGCTTGATTCTTAACTGTACTTATAGGTTTGAAATTATTAGTTACCACACTTTATCTTTTGAATTTCACTAGGACCGCTGTTAATAGCCACCCGCTCTGACTTGGCCCCGAATATAATCAATTCCATAAATCTTCTAGCACATGGATGCCCCATTGGTGAAGCACCTGGCAGAATCACTTCCCTGGGAACCCGCATCTTTACAAGCACAATCCTGAATCTTTCCCAAAGTTTGAACATGTCCAATAAGGCCAATGACAGCCCACATTTACTTCCTTGCTTAAATTACCACTTATGGCCCTTTCCTGTAGCTAAAATAGCCCATCGATATGCTAATAGCCAAAAATCTCGCAAGTAGTTAACCATGCAACCCAATCATAAGTGGTGGGACTCTGCCACTTAGCATGAAGCCATCATCCACAAATATATAATTCACCCGTCCTCTTTATCTCTTATTGATCGCGCAATCAACTACCAAAGTTCTCAAAATCTTTCTGTAAAACCCATTCTTATATTCTGACTCATCAAACATATTTGCACAACCGATTTCTTTGCTATATAACCGATAGGATTCTTCGCAGAAGCCTCGCCAACCACGCGATCGCTAACCTGCTCACTTGGTTAACCCACCTATAAAAGCTCTCCCCGGTATATTCCAACGCTGCTGCACAGGGTACAATCACTTTGACATCAATAACCCATCCTGAGTCTGAGCTCACTCTCCAACTGCACAGGTCCATTTACCCCCCGTGGACATCATTTAAATGCGTGGCAACATCCTTTCAATTCAAAGTTATGCCGCATCCTTCTTCACTTAAGCGGCTCCTTTCCGCCATATTAAATATCCTGCCGCATGATAGCCCATACTTCTAATTAATTCCGTAGGCTTCAATCGCCAGCAACTAAAGTCCTAGATCATTCCAAACTCTCCTTAAGGTAGGTAGTCATCCCACTACAAAGCACATATGCGTCTCCACCGCTCTCCCACTTTGGCAGAACTCATCCCCTTAATCGATTACTCGGCCTTCCGGAAACTTTAGCCACCGCCTGACACTTCCCACATATCCTTCCTCATACTTTGCTGCTCACTTGCTGTCTTAAACAAAAATCTATCTTCGTGGCACCTAAAACCACAATTGCTGCTAACTTAAAACTTTTCCGAAGGTCATCTTTACCGAACCGTCAACATTAGAAATACTGATTCAATCCAGAACTACCGTACCCTGCGATATCTGGCAGTTGTGTCTCCAATTCTATCTCACAATATCTTGCCCCAAAGGCGAATTGTAGAAGGTCATAACACCGACAAACTTAGCACGTTGAATTAGGTCAACGACATCCCATCATAGAAGAAAACTCTACAACTCTTGCAAATACCAAGCCTCATTACTTCCACCAGCCCATATCTGACCATCCTCAGTTCAATTGTCTTTCCCCTCCCGGGAATAAAATACTGGATCTCTTGATTATGCAATGAGTAAACCCTTCTTCAAGTCATTCACTGCCCCGGCACGTGGGCAAAACATCCTACCACCATATCACTACTGCGGAATAGTTATTCACACGCATCATGGCAACTTGTGCCAAACCCAAAAGCCCACAGAAGTATCGTTACTGAGCTGAAACATTAAAATATCCTTCTATAAGGCGACGATAATAACCCAATTTACTACACCGGAGAAACATCCTGCACCACATCCATAGTACCATTATGATTCTTCAATTCTCTATTTATAACAAGCGCTTTGCGTCGCGTAAGATTGAGTAGGAAGGAACAAAGGCATAAGCCTCACAGGAATCAAATCGCACGATAAGGAATCAAGAAGGGAAGTGCTCCTAACAGTCCTGCAGCCTCCCGAGGATAAGTATAGTCGTCTTCTTACCGATCCGCAAGACTCTACTAAACTTGCTCATGACTTGTGAGACCCTAGGAACCTAGTGCTCTAATACCATGTTTTCATGGCCCAAAATCCACTAAGGGTTATGGGTGGCACCGGACACTGCCGTCAGGCAAGCCAACCAAGAATGCATAATTAAATTCCAGTTTTTGTATTTGCGGAAATCATTTTTCTTATACGCTGAATATTAAACAGTAAAGACTTTACAAAAAATGAACATTTAAGTCAATAAAGGACTTAATACTGAATAATCCAAAATCCTCCCAGAACCCGGTGTCACAAGTGCATGAGCATCTACTGATAGGGAATAAAATACAACATTCGTCCGAAAGACAGTGGACCAAAAATAAATACAATATGCTGAAAGAAATACATATACCTAGTCCCAAAATCATCCGCGCTGCCACACCCAGTAGGCTGCTAGAGATACATATATATGTGCAACAAAAATGCATAGAAGTGTAGTATGAGTACGTAAACAACGTGTACTCAATGAGTATCCCGCCTAATCTCAAAGAAATAGAGACGAGATGGTCAACTTCGACACTTATTAGGGGTCAATTGACAATATACTAACAATGTGAGGAAGTCATAGATTTATATCGCAGTTCTAATTCACGAAGCCGGAAAACAGGTAAACACCTTCAACAAATAATCAAGGATTTTCAAGGTTTACTCTTTATTATCTTATCAATTTATATCAAGCCACGAAGAAAAAATTTCACATTTAAAATTCTCAAGCGACAAATAACATGTGCAAATCACATCGAGGCAACAGCCCGATCCAACAGAAATGTAAATTGTGCACTGCCGTGGGTCGAACGGCCCGAACCGTAGATGAATCTATTACCTCGCTCGCGAATCTATCCATGCGACGCGGTAAACATAAAATAAACAATCACCCTTCTTGCGAATCATCCATGCGACGCAGGTACACATAAAATACATGCTCAAATAGTCAATTAAGAATTTATCCGGGAATAATTATCTAATTAAAACCAATTATCCGTTAACAATTTTTTTAAGAAATGAAGTT
The DNA here is from genome assembly GCA_026770625.1 of Nicotiana glauca. Lineage (NCBI taxonomy): Eukaryota > Viridiplantae > Streptophyta > Magnoliopsida > Solanales > Solanaceae > Nicotiana > Nicotiana glauca. The sequence goes on along the minus strand of MU708679.1, from coordinate 13,564 downwards.
TAATCCTTTTAGAAATTCACTTACTAATTCAATGTGACTTAAGCAATTCAAGCTATCAATGGGTTCATGAATAATCCAAGTACAACATGTCTTTGGGTCCTAACTACCCGGACAATAGCATAATAGTAGCTATGCACGGACTCTCGTCACCTCGTGCGTAGGTAGCCCCCACAAATAGGAGCACATAATTAATTGTTTCACCTGCGGGGACAATTCGCTCTTACAAGGTTAGAAAGGAGACTCACCTCGCTCCGAAGATCCAAACCGGCATTCCACGCCCTTCTGAAGACTCTAACTGATGCACCACGCTCTAAAACTAGCCAATGGTTATGCAAATCCATTAATATATGCTCAACTATTCATTACAATCTAGTATGTAGCAATTCCTAACTCCGATCGAAAAGTTGACAAAAATGCCCTCGGGCCCACGTGCCCGGATTCCAAAATTTTTCGAAGATAAACTTTACCCATAAAATCACGAACTCAAATATATGATTTTCTCTAAATTTCATAACCAAAATCGTGGTCAAATTCCTAGAACAATAATTTTCTCGGTCTTCCCTCAAACCCCAAATTTTTCTTAAATTTTCATGCTCAAATCCATATATAGTTGATGTATTTAACTCAAAATAAGTGGGGATAACTTACCTTATCATTAATGATGAAGATCCTCTCTTGAAAACCCTTCAAGAATCGTCCAAGACAAGAAAATAAGAGAGGAAATAGCCAAAATCCGATTTTTAAAACACCATCACTGCCTCAGCAATTTTCGCTTATGCGGAAATATTTCCGCTTCCGTAGTTCCGCTTTTGTGGATGAAACGTCGCTTCTGCGGACACTGGGCTCTAGCCCAATTTTTGCTTCTGCGGATGGCAGTTCTTCTTTTGCGAATCTAGAGCCGCTTCTGCTGTCCTGGGCAGCTTCACATCCATCCGCTTCTGCGGCTTCTTACTCGTTTCTGCGGTCCCAAATCCGCAGTAGCGAAAATACCAGAAGCAGCAGCTCCAGCCCTTCTTCAAACTCCGAATTCGATCCATTAGCCACATGGAATCCACCCGAAGCCCGGGACCTCAACCAAACCTACCAACCAATCCAAAACTCATTACGGACTTGCTCGAGGCCACAAATCATATCAAACAATGCTAAAACCATAAATTACACCCGATTCAAGCTTTATGAACTTTGAAATTTCAAACATCTACTTCCGATGTTTAAGCCTATCAAATCACGTCCGATTGACCTCAAATTTTTGCACACAAGTCATATTTGACATTACGGACCTACTCCAAATTTCGGAATCAAATTTTGAACCCGATATCAAAAAGTCCACTTCCGGTCAAACTTCTCAAAAACCTCCAAATTTCTATCTTTAGCCAAATGGCTCCAAAATGACCTACGAACCTCCGAATTCATTTCTGATCGTGCACCCAACTCCGGAATCACCATACGGAGCTATTCACAGTCTCGGAATCCCAAAACGGACATCGATAACACTGAAATACACTTCAAGTCAAACTTATGAAATTTCTTATAAAATGCTAACTTCCACAATAGGCGCCAAAATGTTCCCCGGTTATCTGAACCCCGAACCGGGCATACGCCCAAGTCCGAAATCATCATATGAACTTGTTGGAACATTCAGATCCTGATTCCGAGGTCGTTTACTCAATATTCCAATCCTAGTTCATTCTTTCACTTTAAGCTTCTGAAATAAGAATTCTCTTTCCAAATCGACTCTGAACTTCCTGAAACTTAATTCCGACCATGCGTACAAGCCATAATACCTGAAATGAAGTTGTTCATGGCCTCTAACTGCTGAACAGAGCGCTAGGACTCAAAACGACCGGTCAGTTCGTTACAGCTCCAAGTCCAACTCTCGAGGCATCATAATAGACAGTATAAGACCCCGAACCGGAAGGCAATATCAAAGTTGGGGTCGTAGTCAAAGCTGTCTTGAGCTTTAAATGATCTCCTCGCACTCTTCCGTCCACTGGATCAGAGCACCCTTCTGGGTCAGTCTGGTCATAGGTGCTGCAATAGATGAAAACCCCTGAACAAATCGAGGGTTATAACCCGCCAAGCCAAGAAAATTGTGGATCTCTGTAGCTGAGGATGGTCTGGGCCAACTCTGCACTGCCTCCACCTTTTACGTATCCACCTGAATACCCTTACTCGAGACCACGTGACCCAAGAACACCACAAAATCCAACAAAAACTCACATTTCGAGAACTTAGCATATAGTTTCTTTTCTCTTAAGGTCTGGAGCACTGTCCTCAGGTGCTGCTCATAATCTTCCCAACTCCGGGAATAAACTAGAATATCATCAATTAAAACAATCATGAATGAGTCAAGATATGGCTGGAAAACACTATGCATCAGATGCAGAAGGCTGCTGGGGCGTTAGTCAGCCCAAATGACATAACAAAGAACTCGTAATGACCATACCGCTTTCGCGACCAGCCATTCCATTTAACAAAAATTCTATCGAATAGATACTTCTTCAACCGAACAGGCACCTTTGCACCTGTTCTGAAATCTCTCCCCTCTATTTTCTGCATTTTGCATTATTTTTCAAAAGCAAAAACGTAAGCATTTTGTGTGATTTGCTCCGCCATTTGAGTTTGTCGAAGTTCTGTGATTTGAAGTGCCGCTATCACAGAATAGTTATTTCGTTCTATCCTGGAAGGAATTAATCTGAAACCTTGGACAACTATGAGGGGATTAAATTCCTTAAGGGTACAAGTTAGTCTTCAGGATATCGGTCTCCCGAATCATTAACTGATGATAGCTGAAACGCAAGTCAATCTTAGAAAACACACAAGTACCTTGTAGCTGATCAAACAGGTCATCAATACGAGGCAAAGGATTACGGTTCTTCACTTTCACCTTGTTCAACTGGTGAAAATCAATACACATACGCATAGAAACATCCTTCTTCTTCACAAATAAGGCAGGAGCACCCCAAGGTGATACACTGGGCAGAATGAAACCCTTATCAAGTAATTCGTGCAACTGCTCCTTCAACTCCTTCAACTCAGGAGGAGCCATACGGTACAGAGGAATAGAAATAGGCTGAGTGCCCAACAACATATCAGTGCCAAAATCAGTATCTCTATTGGGCAGCATGCCCGGAAGATCAACTGGAAACACATCAGAAAAATCCCGTACTACTGGGATTGAATCAACAGAAGGGGTATCCATACTGACATCTCTCACATAATCTAGATGCAGATGACACCCTTTCTCAACCATACACTAAGCCTTAAGGAAAGAAATAACTCTACTGGGAGTGTGATCTAAAGCACACCCATAACCAACACGCGGTACACCTGGCATAACTAGCGTCACGATTTTGGCGTGAAAATCAAGAATAGCATAATGGGGAAACAAAGTGTCCATGCCCAAGATAATATCAAAATCAACCATGTTGAGTAACAATAAATCATCTCTCGTCTCAAAACCACTAAGAGCAACCAAACACGACCGATAAATGCGGTCCACAATAAGAGAATCTCCCACAGGTGTAGAAACATAAACAGGGGAACTCAAAGAATCCCGAGATACACCCATATACATATCAAAATAAGAATACACATAAAAATAAGTGGAGCCCAGATCGAATAGAACCGATGCATCTCTGTGACAGACCAAGATAGTACCTGTGATGATATAATCGGAGGAGACAACCTCAGTATGGGCAGGAAGAGCATAGTATCTGGCCTGGACTCCCCTTCAAGGGTGACCTCTACCACCCCGACCTCCACCTATAGCTGGCTAGGCTAGTGGGGTAGCAACTAGTGCTGGGACCATAGCTTGAGAACTCTGCGTGGCACTGCGGGGCATGCTGTGGCTGAAGCGTCTATGAAGGCGCACCCCTCCAAAGTCTGGGGCAATCCCTCATCATATGGTATGTGTCACCATACTCTAAAAAAGCTCTGGGAGGACGCGACGGCTATGACTGGCTCGGGCCAGGTCTGCTGGACTGACCATTAGAAGCACCTTGTGCAAGAGGAGCACTAGATACTGAAGGTGTATAATAAGGCTCCTAAGGCCTTGGTGGAGCTAGAATACCACTGGCTGCTGGAAGAGCTGAATGAATGAGGCGACTCATATAACCCCTACCATGAAGACCTGTAGCTGGAGCACGGGCACCAGAATAAGGACCCGAAACTCAAGACCTCTTGGCCTCTCTCTCCTCTCTATCCCTAGTATGCATACCCTCAATCCTCCTAGCAATGCTCACCGCCTGCTGATGAGAAATATATATATATATATATATATATATATATATATATATATATATATATATATATATATATATATATATATA
>MU708668.1:9926-49542 GCA_026770625.1 Nicotiana glauca | reverse complement strand
AAGAAAAGGATAAACTAAGTTATGCATTTCCAATATAAACAATGCAAAACTAAAAAATAGATATCCACGCTATTGCCATTTCTAGTGTTGAATTGAATTTTCTTAGTTAGCATTAATATTGATGTAAAGTTTATTTGAATTAATACCTTTATGAACTATAAAATTTATTGGACCATATGTTTAAAGATAAAATTGTGAAAAAGTTTAAGAAATATTTATGAATTGTATTAAAAATAAATATTTATATGTATAAAATATTTGTAAAAATTAAATAAATATTACATCGGGTTGGTTTGGTTTCGGTTTGACTTTTTTTTAGTTAAAACCAAACCAAACCAATTATGATCGGGTTATTTTTTCCAACACCAAACCAAGTCAAACCAACCCATGATCGGGTTTTTTTTTTCTGTTTGACTCGGATTACCGGTTTGGTGTGGTTTATTGGTTTTCTTTGTACACCCCTACTTTGAACATTCATAACTAATGTAGAAAATACTTTAAACATTTATAGTTTTCTTTAGATGCATTTGTGAGCACGTGATTTTTGCCCTATATGAGAATTACTCCCAAAATTTCAAAATAAAATAGTTTTGCGTTGTGTGTGATTTTCTGTGAATTTTGTGTAATTTCTTAATTATTATTTGCATTTTTTGTCTATGCGTGTTATTTGTAAATCAATATAAAAACACAAAAAATATGTTGCATTTACATTTAGGTTTTATTAGTTAATTAAGTTTGTTTCCCATAAAAATAGAATCACAAAAAAATAATACATTTTTACATGTAGCATTTAAAGATCTAGTTGTGTGATTTATATTTTAATTGATAGTTAACTAGGTGTGTTATTTGTTAGTAAAGGTTAATTAGCATTTTTATAAGTTAATTTGATTTTTGTAACATGATTTAGAATTTTTTTTTTAATTACTTAGGATTTAAAATGAAGAAAATAAAGAGAAAAAGGAAGAAAACCGGACTGGGTTGTTCAAATTGAGCAAAATGCAGGCCCAAAACACCTCTATACGGGCCAAACCGTCCCCTGTCAAAGACGTCCAAACGACGTCGTATTGACCGCTCTTAAATCTGAGCCGTTGATCTCAAATTGATCAATGGACAGGATCAATCCATCCTATAACCCATATCCAGTCCGACCCGTTACCATATCTCAGCCCGCCCCGCTTTGCACTAAACGACCCCGTCTCGTTCCCCATCATTTAATTCAAGTCGTTCTGATCGTTTGATCCAACGGCTCGGGTTATTTGAGCCCTTTCAATATACCCAAAACCCCAAAACCCGTTTTGCCTCGCCTCAGTTCCCAAATGACCCCTCTATCACTATTGTCTCTCTCGTCTCAGAGACTAACCAAACACAACCCAAGAACCCTAGCCAGCCGCCACCCTTCCCTTTCACCGTAAACCCGGTGGCAACGATACCGGTGACCACCATCTTAACACCCTAGGACCACTCAACCACCCTGAATCCAAATCCACAAGCCATCTATCTCGAATCATCTCCAAACTTCTCGAATCTTCAATCGAAGGTTCGAGCAAGAACTCGACCTACCCCAAACCACCCCAAATTGATACACAACACTACCCTGACCTCCCTCGTAACCAAACCAACACTGGTTTGGTTCGAATCAAGCCCAAACCCCTTGAACCCCAATCCGAGCCCCCAATAACCCTAGAAGATTTTTAGGTCTGCTGAGGATTTTTTTGAGGTTTCAACAGGCTTTGGTCGAAGTGTTCTCACTTGAGAACACTCGATTAAATCCTGTTTGGCCTCAAAAGCTTCGAAGTTCAAAATGGTCCAAATCCGATTTCTGATTTTTCACTTTTGAGGTATTTCTTCTTTTCTTTTTTCATTTGTTTGCTTGTTAGTTTTGTTATGTGTGTTATTGCTATCTTTTTTTTTTTTTTCTTGATTTCTTGCTGAATTTTTTCTGTTCTCCTCTCATACCTTTTATTTGGTCAATTTTCCTTTTTTGTTTGTTTATTTGATTATGCTTGCCATATAATATGTATTCGCTTCGATTAGCGTCGTCGAATAGTTAGTTTCGTATTTTTTCTATTTTTGGTTTAAATACTGTTGAATCATTAGTTTGTTTGTCGATTATTTATTATCGATTATACGTGTTGTAATCGATTTAACGAACATCGTCGATTAGTTATAAAGTTTGTTTAGAACAGTAGGACAGTAGTGTTTAGTGCTGATTAATTCCATCCGAATCACTGATTGATATGTTGACTATTTGTTGATTATATGTGTTGTGGTCGATTAAATAAATGTCGTCGATTAGTTATATGGGTTTTATTTGATTAGAACACTGGCAAGTAAAATTAACACTGTTAATTTGGTCCGGGGCCACTGTTGAATCAAAGCCTGATTTGTTTGTGAACTAGAGGTTGAATTGGATATAGCTGTTTAGTTTAGTTTAGAAATCAGAAACTAAGGGGATACAGGGCACATGGGTAGGCTAGTGGAACCTGCTGGACAACAGGTTATTCCATCTAGCTGTTGAACTTCAAAATTTTAAAAAAATCAGCAACCCATATTTAGACAATTTAAAGTGGAAAGACAGAAGGAATAACATGGCTGGTAAGTTTTAAAATATTTTAAACAGGCTGCCCATTAACTTTGAATTAAAAAAATCAACAAACATTCAATAATGGTCTGTGAGGGAATAACAGAGGAATATTTCAATAAGTTTGAGTGTTTAAACAGGCTGGAAGAGTCAGTCCTTTGGTTATAAAAAGAAATTTTCAGAATAGTAGTAGGGGTCCTTCTTCAGCCTCTGAGTTTTCTTAGTCTAAAGATTTTCTTCCAGCTATCAGTTTTTCCAGTCTTAAAGAGTCTTTCCAGCCCTAGAAAAAACCAGAAAGTTCGAGAGAAGAGTGAGACTTTAAACTGGTTTTGTGAACGAAAAGAAATAGTGCATTCAGGATTGCAAGATTGAGATTACTCCCATAGTTTCAATCTATTCCTGTTATTTAGAGTGTTCAAAGTCAAAAATCGGTGACTCCACATCTGGTTCCTCTTTCATTTTTGGTGATTGGAATTTGTATTACTGGAGTTCCAATTGGTGGTGCAGTTGAGTTTTGTTTGGAGTTTTCACCAGTTCTCGTTAAGTTTTCTGCTTGGTTAAATTACTCTTGGAAATTTTCTGAAACTGGTCAAATACTGGTTTATCGTGGTTGCTGAACCTGCTGTTCTGTTTGCTATGTTTGAAGTCGTTACTAACGTCTCCTTCCTCCATTTCTGTTTGTCCAAATTCCAGGTACACATTTCATATTTATGTGTCTGTAGACTGAAATTGAAGTTTGGAAATGAAAGGATTTTCATTGGACTTAAGTCCCTGGGTCGTTGTTTGTTTATTCATTTATTTAGATTAGCTGATCACATACATCTGTTTAATGTAAGATATATTTGTATAACTTAGATTGTCGTAGTTTCAATTTGAATCATGGATTGTAAAACTGAGTGTGATATTATCTCGGTAGTATGTGAACTGTGTAGATATTAAAGCTAGCTAATTCGTTTATAGTTCAAAATCCGTTGTTAATTAACGGTTGGATAAATATAGCAAGTTTAAAAGTAGACAATTTCGCATTCGATAAAGGATTGCCGAACTAGTTTTGTGACATAGTAACTAGTCTTTTTATCAGTTTGTTGGCCCTTCATTAACCATTTGTCCCAGTTTAATAAATCATGCCCAAATAAATGTTTTCAATCTAATTTGACAAGAAAGTTGAGATGTATATATAAAATCAGAAGATAGATAAATGCTCGCCTTCTATTAAAAAGGTTTTTATTTGAATCAAATGCCTTTTCGATTAATTGGTAGAGAGTTAGTTAAAATCGGAATCACTTCATGTATTATCGCTTCCATAGAGTAATTAGAAATAATTTTGAACGGACATTTTGTTTTATATGAATAAAAAATGTTGTTGAGGTTCGATAACTGTCCTACCCGGTATAAGTTAAATAAATGACCCAGGCACACATTTGACTTGCATATTCATTATGGCCTGGGTCCAGTTTGAGATTAGACCCGTTATATTTAAAGGTTTAAATGTATAGTTTTAATTTAATGAAAACGGTTGGAAATTGATTAAAACACATAGGTCATAACATGTATTAAGATCAGATATTTTTGCCATTTACGATAGTTTAAGCGACCGTGCTAGAACCACGGGATCCGGGGGTGCCTAACACTTTCCCTCGGGTCAACAGAATTCCTTACGTAGAATTTCTGGTTCGCAGACTTCATTCGGAAAGTCGAAATTTCCTCGATTCGGGATTCAAATAAATCGGTGACTTGGGACACCTTAATTTATTCCAAGTGGCGACTCTGAAATAAATAGAATAATCCTATTTCGAATATTTTCACTTAAATTAGAAAAACTCCTTCGTACACTCCCTCGAAAAAAGGGGGCGCGCCGAAAGGAGGTGTGACAGCTCTGGCGACTCTGCTGGGGATGCAAACCCAGAACCACTGGTTCAGGGTTTAAGAATTCGAGCTTTGAATAATTATTGTATTTGGTTTGTTTAATATCTGATTTTATTATATGTTTGTCTTAATGTGCTAAATGTTACTTCTATCGCTTTGATATTTCATGAACTGTATATAAAACTGTGCCGATACCCACCTCTCCTCTGAGTTTTCTTGAATTTAACATCGGGCATTTGCTGGACATAGTCCGTCTTTCTTGAGATAGCCGAGGTGCTTGGCACCCGGTGAAGGATTTAGTCACACATGTTTTAGGCGGGGAGCACCACCAGTTAAGCCGGAAAGCCATGCTACCGGTACGCTGACCTTCCTCGGCTTGAGTTGTCCGCTCGGGTAAGCCAGTCTAGATACTTTCTCCAACAGGATATCAACTTAGAATAACAAAGCCGCGTGCCGGATCCCTAGTAGGAACGTTTGTTTGCATCATGTGCATTTTGACTTAGGAGACTCAACACAGGGGTTGGGTCTGTCTAGGACAGGTGTACCTGAAATAACATACCACCATGATGCATCCTGTTTGTGAATTTATTTGTTTCGGACCTACATGCTGACCGGCTTATTTGAAAAAAAAATGAAAAAAAGAGAAAAGAAAGAAAACGAGTTTGAAGGAAAGAAAAACACCAGTGTATAGGGTTAAGAGATTTAATCACATGTCTTGAAAGTACCAAATAATACCGAAACTCTGGTAAATTTTGAAAAAAAAAAAGATGAAAAAAAAAGATGAAAAAGGAGGTCTCGTTTTTCCAATAAGGTAGTTTGTTTGGGTCGAACTACGCAAGTTTGATTCTCACCGGATGTGGGATACGTACGCAACCCATATCGGGCTCAACTAATTCTGCTTTTCGAAAAAAAAAATGTTAAATTTAGGGGGTAAATAAATGCCATTAGTCAAGGTAATGTCATTCTTGGGAAAACAGCCAAACGCCTATAAAAGGGCACCGAACGACTGATTTCGCAAGAACAGTACATATGCATCATACCGGATTCTGTTACACAGCCTTCAAATCTTCTTCAAGTGCTGAAAGGCCGTATTAACAAGATCAGTTTTTTTTGAATAAAAAAAATATAATATAATAAAAAAAAATCTTTTAGGCTTAGGAAAGTTCTGCGTTTTATTTTATCTCTTCTAGGATCAGCATGGTTCTTCCAAAAGAATTGGTCAGAAAAGGGCAAGAGATGAGTTTTTCGTCTAACAAATCATGGCAGAGCTGAGAAGTCTGCAAAGGGATCTCGCGCCGAAATCCGCGGCAAGGCCGGACAACGCCTCACGGACACAGAAGTTAAAAGCTTTGGAGCATGCTTAGTAGAGTCTGTATTTTTCTTTTAAGAGTCTGTTTGTCCTTTAAAGTTTGTATTTCCTTCTTTTTACGTTTTCCTTTGTACAAATGTCTTAGCTTTGTAAGCAGAATTTTGTGGTAATAAAAATCAAGAATATTTTCTATCTTTCATTTGGCCAGAACTATGTTCGGTCTGATTCATCCGGGGACATGATACGTAGGCAATCCACATAAGATTCGACCACCACTAAAAATAATAATAAAAAAAAAGGGAAAATAATAATAAAAGGGGGAATGAAAAGCAAAGGCAAAGAGCATAAAGATAAGCCGGAATGACGCATTTCAACCAATTCAATACATGTAGAAATCCACTTAACTGCATAAGTGCATCACGCCCAAATGTGAAATTACTTATCTGTTATGTGTTTTCAAACTAAACGTTTGCTTGTTGAGTTCATCTAGGTTTTATAGAAAGGGGTTTGGTTTTGTGGTAGTCTGGCCTCGCACTCGTACTTTACGAAGTCGAAAGGAAGTGTCCAACCATCTGTTGCAAAGTCGAGAAGAAGTAGTCACACTTACTTCACGAGGTCTAAAAGAAGTATAGAGATGTCTTCGGAAATCACTCCGCTAGAAATCCCTCTCTCGGAAGAGAGTTCAATCACAACCGTCCCAACTTCTAAATCAGCTACAGCTGAGGAGAATAGAATCTTGCGCCTCCGTATATTGGAAATATGGGACTCCTGGAACAACGGAAGAGAAATGCCAAGATCGATCCCTGGATTCCCCGAACTATTTCCTAGAACGAGCGGGACCTCCAACGTCCCAATCAGTTACCCACCTACTCCTTTTGGATATCCTACCATGCCATCCCACGTTGCCGGATCACCTTCTGAGTCACACCCCCAGTCGTCGATGACCGGTGCAGCCTTAAACACATATATTGCACCACCTTGCCCAGCTGCGACACTACCCACTTTGCACAGACCTAACTGTGACTCATCCTCTTTCACCTTCCAAGCACCATCTCTATCATTGGAACCGACTCGGTTTACTGCCAATGCATACCCTCAACATCCTCAACACGAGTTTGTACTTGGGCAAAACAAAAACCCTAGGGAGTCCGAACAGGACGAGATGGCCAAAAGAATGAGAAGCCGCGAGCAAAGTTTGAAGGACATGCAGGGTTTGAGTGGGCAGAAGAGCGTTTCGTACGCCGATTTATGTATGTTCCCACAAGTCCATTTACCATTGGGTTTCAAAACCCCTAAGTTCGAGAAGTAGGACAGACACGGCGACCCCATCGCTCATCTAAAGAAATATTGCAACCAGTTGCGAGGGGCCGGTGGCAGGGAAGAGTTGTTAATTGCGTACTTCGGAGAAAGCCTGATCGGTATCGCTTCGGAATGGTTCATGGATCAAGACATCTCCCATTGGCACATATGGGATGATCTAGCCCGAGATTTTGTTCGGCAATTCCAGTACAATATTGACATCGCGCCGGATAGGAATTCTTTGGGTAATCATAAGAAGAAGGCTTCAGAGAGTTTCAGGGAATATGCCATCAAATGGCGCGAGCAAGCTTCGAGGGTAAATCCTCCCATGGAGGAAATAGAAATGGTCACCGTTTTCTTGCAGGCCCAAGAGCCTGACTACTTCCAGAACATGATGTCTGCCATGGGAAAGCCTTTCGCAGAAGCGATCAAAATCGGGGAAATGGTAGAGAACAGTCTGAAAACAGGAAGGATTCTGAGTCATGCAGCCATAAGAGCAACCTCCCAAGCCATCCAAGGCGGGTCTAGAGGAATAGCCAGGGGGAAGAAGAAACAAGAAACATCTATGGCGGTGTCAGGGGCAAGAAAATACTGTAACCCTAGGCCCCATTTCTCAGAAAGAGCCCCGCAACACTACTACCCTCATCAAGATGCGGCTTACGCTCCTCAGCCATATATGGTCATGACTGCCCAACCCTACGGGCGACCGCAACAGATCAACCGAAATCAAGCTCCACCTCCCAGAAATCAGCCTCCTTACCAGAACCACTACAATCCCAAACCTCCCCAAAATAACTTCCGTCCCCGGGAACCCCCCAGGAGACAAACCTTCACCCCCATCGGTGAACCATACTCTGAATTGCTCCCTAAGCTTATCCAGATGGGTCTCCTACAGGCCATACCCAAAAATAGGCAGAACCCAGAATCGCCGTCATATCAGCGAGGCGTTAGATGCGCCTATCATTTAGGGCGGAAGGGCACGACACAAACAACTGCTGGACTTTGAAAATGGCGGTCGAGGATCTGATAGAACAAAGGAAGATAGTGGTAAGGGAGGAGGAGTTCCCGAATGTGACTAACAATCCTTTGCCCGTTCACAACAACGGGCCACTGATCGGAATGCTTTGCGAGGACAAGGAGTTCGACCCGGCCTTGAAGACCATAGTCGCCATTGTCAGCACAGAGAGAATAGCTATGACACCCCTAAGTGGAGAGATAGGGGAAAAGAAGATTGAGACTACCAAGGCTGAGCTTGGAAAGAAGCTTGAAACTAGAACGGAGACAAGAGCGCTCCCGAAAAGTGAGGTTCTCTATGTTCCCCGAGGTCGCCCAGAGAAGCCACAGAGGCTTGATTTGAAAAGGGGGTACCAATGTACGTACCGAAAGGAACCTATGTGGTCCGAGGAGCAGCTAAACCACCTTGTTTGAACGAACCTTTGGTCATTAGACGGGCACCGCAGAAACCAATGAAGGACCCATCCACAGTGCCTCGGAACTATCAACAAACGTTGATCACCTACAAAGGCAAAGAGGTAAAAGGGGAGCTGTCGGGAAACACTTCTGTTGAGAAATACTGGTACATACAGGAAGTAAACAATGCTACACGGAAACGCTTCCCGCCCAAGAAGCCCGTGAGCGCTGAAAAAGCAGAGATCTTCTTCCAGAAGATGAAAATGCCTGGTTTTGAGGTGGTTGATCAGTTACGCAAGTACCCCGATCAAGTGACCATGCTATCCTTGCTCATGAGTTCATCCGAGCATCAAAAGATCCTGCTGAGGACTGTGAATGAAGCACATGTGCCGACCGATACTTCTATAGAACAGCTGGAAAGAATGGCAAAACGATTCTTCGCCATCAACCAAATTTCGTTCAACAAGAGCGATTTACCCCCAGAAGGAGCTGCACACCACAAAGCCCTACACCCGACCATCAAGTGCGAAGGGTACTACATGAAAAGGGTCATGGTAGACGGAGGTTCCGGGGTAGACATATGCCACTTTCCACTCTACACCGCATAGGAATCGGAGTCGAAAGAATCTGGCCCAACAATGTATGCGTGCAGGCTTTTGACGGCATGAAGAGGGACACGATCGGAGAAATCAATTTGGTCCTGACTATTGGCCCAGTAGACTTCGAAGTGACCTTCCAAGTTCTGGACATGGACACATCCTACAACTTTCTTCTAGGAAGGCCATGGATTCATGTAGCCGGAGCTGTACCTTCCACCTTACACCAGATGGTGAAGTTTGAGCATAAGGGCCAAGAGATTGTGGTCCACGGGGAGGATGAGCAATCGATCTACCGAGACCCGTCAATCCCAAGCCTCGAAGCAAGAGAAGGAAGCGAGCATATAGTCTACCAGGACTTTGAAGTTGTGGTTGCCGATCAATATGAAGAAGGAGTCCCTTGTCCCCAACCCTTCCTCTCTAATGCGTCAATCATGGTGGCCAAAGAAATGATTCGACGGGGTTTCAAACCAGGAAAGGGACTCGGGAAATCACTACAGGGAATAATAGAACCCATCACTCTGCCCTCCACTGAGAAGCTCTTCGGGATAGGATTCCACCCTACCTCAGAAGACAAAACATGGGCCGAGGAAAGAAAGAAGGTTGGGTTCTGCCGCAACCATTGCCACATTTGTACAAGACCTTTGCCCGGCCTAAATATGTTGAAGAAGATGATGATGTGTTCACGACAGAGGAAATTGAAGATATTTGTGGGGCCATGAGGAAGATGCTTTATGAGACACACATGGTTCAACCAGGAGAAGGCACAAGCACAGATGAGGTGCTATATGTGGGGGCAAAAGCTAAGCTTCACAATTGGGAGGCTACACCGTTCCCAGTCAGGCGGGAGTCCTGGTAGACTTGTCCTGTCACCTTTCCTGCATCACGAGTTATTCCAGGGTGTAACTCGGATGTTTTTCTTTAGTTTCCTGTTTTCAATTTCGTGAAATGTAAACCCTTTATCTTCCTGATTCCAAGAAATGAAACCAATGTTCATCATTACATTTTCTCTTTATTCTTTCTGATTTTTGTTATTTTCTTTTATCTTTTCTTTTCAGTTATAATAATGCGACTTTAAATAACATGACATGCTTGCGGACTTCACGCCCAGATCCAAACATGTCGTCTAATTGTGAAATAATGAACCAAGAACTGGAATATGATGAAGAAGAGGCTTTTAGGGAAATAAATCGAGAACTGGAACACTTTGAGAATAAGCCAAAGCCAAATCTGAATGACACTGAGCCAGTTAAGTTGGGAACTGCTGAAGAGATCCGAGAGACCAAAATAAGCATTCACACAGATGAGAAGACTCGAGACGCAATAATTCAACTCTTGTTTGAGTTTAAAGATGTGTTTACTTGGTCATACGATGACATGCCAGGGTTAGGGGTTGATCTAGTGGTGCATAAATTGCCAATCTACCCTGATTGTCCCCTAGTTCAACAGAAGCAGAGGAAATTCAAGACTGATGTCAGTGATAAGATCAAAGAGGAGATCACGAAGCAGTTGAAAACAGGGGTAATTCGGGTGGTCCAGTATACCACGTGGTTAGCTAATGTTGTTCCCGTGCCGAAGAAGGATGGAAAAACTCGAGTATGCGTGGACTACCGAGATCTGAATAGAGCAAGTCCCAAAGATAACTTCCCTCTGCCCAACATCCACATCCTTGTTGACAACTGTGCCAAACATGAGATACAGTCTTTTGTAGATTGTTATGCGGGATACCATCAGGTGTTGATGGATGAGCAAGAAGCCGAGAAGACCGCTTTTACTACACCTTGAGGCACTTATTGTTATCGAGTCATGCCATTCGGTTTGAAGAATGCCGGAGCAATGTACATGAGGGCCATGACTGTTATCTTCTATGATATGATGCATCAAGAGATAAAGGTATATGTGGACGATGTGATCTTCAAGTCCATAACTCAAGAAGATCACGTCCGAGACTTGAGGAAGTTCTTTGAGAGGTTGCGAAAATACGATTTGAAGCTGAATCCGGCCAAATGCGCTTTCGGGGTCCCATCGGGCAAACTTCTGGGTTTCATAGTCAGCAGGAGAGGTATAGAATTGGACCCGATAAAGATAAAAGCTATTCGGGACCTACCTCCGCCGAGGAAAAAGAAAGACATAATGAGTCTCTTGGGCAGATTGAACTACATCAACCGGTTCATCGCTCAATTGACTTCCACATGCGATCCCATATTCAAGTTGCTGAGGAAAGATGCCGCAATCAAATGGATAGTTGAGTGTCAAGAGGCTTTCGACAAAATCAAAGAATATTTGTCGAATCCTCCGGTTTTAGTCCCGCCAGAACAAGGGAGACCTTTGTTTTTGTATTTGACAATCTTAGAAAACTCTTTCGGTTGTGTCCTCGGGCAGCATGATGCAACAAGGAAGAAAGAGCAGGCGATTTACTACTTGAGCAAGAAGTTCACTAGTTATGAAGTCAAGTACACCTTGTTGGAAAGAACATGTGCTCTGACATGGGTCGCCCAGAAGTTGAGACACTATCTCCAGGCTCACACCACTCACCTTATTACCAAACTGGATCCTTTGAAGTACATATTCCAGAAACCGATGCCCACCGGAAGATTGGCAAAATGGCAAATCCTGCTTACTGAGTTCGACATAGTCTATGTCACTCGCACGGCAATGAAAGCCCAGACGCTGGCAGATCACTTGGCCGAAAACCCAATTGATGAGGAGTACCAACCATTGGATACCTACTTTCCACATGAGGAGGTAAACACAATAGAAGCAGTCTCTGAAGACACACATGTTTGGAAGATGTTCTTCGATGGAGCAGTAAACTCCAAGGGGGTAGGGATTGGGGCAATTCTGATCTCTCCCACCGGTCAACATTACCCAGCTATGGCTAGGCTCCGTTTCTTTTGCACAAACAATACAGCTGAGTATGAGGCTTGCATCATGGGCATGAATATGGAAATTGACCAAGATGTTGAAGACTTGCTGATCATGGGAGATTCTGATCTGATTATCAGACAAGCCCAAGGTGAATGGGAGACCCGAGATGTCAAGCTCATCCCTTACCGACAGCACGTGGAAGATATCGGCAGGCGATTCACATCAATAGAGTTAAGGTACATCCCCCGGTGTCACAACGAACTAGCTGATGCACTCGCCACTTTAGCCTCGATGCTACCTTATCCAGGCAACACCCACGTCGATCCCTTGGAAATCCAAATCAGGGAAAGACACGGTTACTGCAATGTAATCGAGGCATGACCCAATACCCGGCCGTGGTACTACGATATCAAGAGGTTCCTGAAGACACAAGAGTACTCCGAACATGCTACTGGAGAACAGAAGAGAACCGTCAGGCGACATGCAAGTGATTTCTTTTTGAGCGGCGAAGTTTTGTACAAGAGAAACCCGAATCTCAAACTGTTAAGATGCGTTGATGCCGAGGAAGCCGAGAGAATCATGCAAGAAGTACATTCAGGAGTGTGTGGGCCTCATATGAACGGGTATGTTTTGACCAATAAAATCTTACGAGCTGGTTATTATTGGATAACTCTGGAAAGGATTGCTTCGGCTTCGTCCGGAAATGCCATCAATGCCAGGTGCATGGAGATCTGATTCATGCACCTCCAACAGAGTTACATCCTATGTCGGCGCCTTGGCCTTTTGTCGCTTGGGGCATGGACGTGATTGGTCCGATTGAGCCAAAGGCATCTAATGGGCACAACTTCATCTTGGTCGCCATCGATTATTTCACAAAATTGGTCGAGGCCATCACTCTCAAGTCAGTCACCAAAAGAGCCGTGGTAGACTTTGTGCACTCAAATCTTATCTATCGTTTCGGCATTCCTGCAAATATCATCACAGATAACGCGGCAAACCTGAACAGCCATCTGAGGGAAGAAGTATGTGAACAATTCAAAATAACGCATAGGAACTCCACTCCTTATCGGCCCAAAGCCAAAGGTGCCGTTGAAGCAGCGAACAAAAACATCAAGAAGATTTTGAGGAAGACAATCCAGAGCTCTAGGCAGTGGCATGAACATTTGCCTTTCGCCCTACTAGGATATCACACCACAGTGCGCACATCGGTAGGAGCCACCCCGTACTTGCTGGTTTATGGAACCGAGGTTGTGATACTGGCGGAGGTAGAAATTCCTTCGCTCCGGACCATTGTTGAAGCGGAGATTGAAGACAGCGAATGGGTCAAGACCCGATTGGAGAAATTAACTTTAATTGATGAAAAGTGGATGGCTGCGGTCTGTCACGGGCAGTTGTACCAACAAAGAATGGCCCACGCTTACAACAAGAAAGTGCGACCCAGGAATTTTGAAGTTGGACAATTGGTGTTGAGACGCATTCTTCCCCATCACCAGGAAGAGAAAGGAAAATTTGCTCCTAATTGGAAAGGTCCATACATCATCAGGAAAATACTACCGAGAGGAGCATTATATCTAGGTGATGTTGAAGGAAAGGATCCCGAAACAGCTGTGAACGCAGAAGCAGTCAAAAGGTACTATGTTTGATTTGCTTCGGTGATGTCTTGGCGCATTTGAGATGATTATGGCTTTTTTTCCCGCTATCCAAACACTATCCACCCCTTTGCAAACCACTTTGAGCCGGTTACCTTTCTTTGGCCACCCTCTTCGGAATCCAAAACCACCATCAACCATCTAGAAACACAAAAAAATAAAAAAATGATGATTCAAGTACGAACTACGTTTTGACTTGATTCCGAAAGGATACGTAGGCAACCTCTATCTGAGGTTCAGTCACACCGAACCAAAAATCCAATCTTCCCCCAAAATTGAAACTGGGGCAGATGTTATAATGGTTCGACCATGAGTTTACCAAATGATTCCAAAGTTGTAATCCCATCCATAATTTCTTTTACCCAAACCAAGTGCAAGTCCTTCAGATCAATTGCCAAAGACATGGGTGCTAAGAAAATCGTAGATGGAAAGCGGACATTCAAATTGAGAGAAATAAATGAGAGAGTCTTATCGGTGAAAACCTTCGGGCACCATGCGGCGACGGGAGAAGAGAAACCAAAATGAGAGAGTCCATTTAGTGAAAACTCGCAAAGAGCACTATCGGGCGATGTTGAGAAGAGAAATGAGAGAGGTCAGTTAGCAAAAACCCGCAAAGGGCGCTATCAGCCGAGAAAGAGGTATCTCATCACTGGAAGTACTGGCAAAGTTCCCTGGTTCGGAAATGCGGATCAACGAATTCGCAAGAAGCCGGAAGTGGTACAGGTTGGACGTCCAGTCCAAGAAACATGTCATGTCCATTTGAAGTCGGCATGCACCCTAGATAAGTCTTTCTTTTCCCTAAAAGGGACGTTTCTACTTTTAATTCATCCCTTCCACTCTGTACTTATCTTATTTCCTTGGAATCTCTTTCGGTTTAACCCCAAGTTCCGAAACTCGTTACAAAGGAAAAGGTGGCAGAATCGGTCTCACGGGGCTCCACCTAACAAAGCCAAAGGAAATGCCCAGCCTCGGCTAGTGCGTTAGTCCAATCTTGACTGACCATTTGTTGATGTTCCCTAAAAGAAAACCTCTTAGAAGGAAAGAGGTCAAAGGCAAAAGTTTTGAGAACAGAATGAAGCAAAGGTCCAGCGCCCACACGGGCGAATGCATCATGAAGGCCTAAAACTTGGAATTTTGTCAAGTTTGAAAGAATTCTTCTCTCTAGAACAACAAGCAGCAAAGTTCTCCACGAAAATGGGGTTGCCATCAAGCAATTGAGATGATCAAGGCCACAAACCAACCGCCACTGTGAACTCACAAATTGTTCTTTGTTGAACATTTAGAACAGGTGCAATCCCGACGACCATACAAGAAATGGACGCAGCCCGAAAAGGGAGGCAACGCCCAAGCGCGGGAACAACTTGGCAGCAAAAATCAACCAAAGGTAAGTTTCCCATCTGACCCTCTCATGCATTATGTTTAGATAAAGAAGATAAAAACANCATAACCCAAGGAGCTTGTTCTTTCCAAATCCCGGCCAAAAAATCGAGGATCTCCCTGGCATAACCCAAGGAGCTTTCTTTCCAAATCTCGGCCAAAAAACCAAGGATCTCCCTGGCATAACCCAAGGAGTTTGTGCTTTCCAAATCCAGGCCAAAAAATCGAGGATCTCCCTAGCATAACCCAAGGAGTTTGTGCTTTCCAAATCCCGGCCAAAAACCGAGGATCTCTCTAGCATAACCCAAGGATCTTGTTCTTTCCAAATCCCAGTCAAAAAACCGAGGATCTCCCTGGCATAACCCAAGGAGTTTGTGCTTTCCAAATACCGGCCAAAAACCGAGGATCTCCCTGGAATAACCCAATGAGCCTTTTCTTTCCAAATCCCGGCCAAAAACCGAGGATCTCCCTGGCATAACCCAAGGAGCCTTTTCTTTCCAAATCCCGGCCAAAAACCGAGGATCTCCCTGGCATAACCCAAGGAGCCTTTTCTTTCCAAATCCCGGCCAAAAAAACTGAGGATCTCCCTGGCATAACCCAAGGAGCCTTTTTTTTCCAAATCCCAGCCAAAAAACCGAGGATCTCCCTTGCATAACCCAAGGAGTTTGTTCTTTCCAAATCCCGGCAAAAAAAAACCGAGGATCTCCCTGGCATAACCCAAGGAGTTTGTGCTTTCCAAATCCCGGCCAAAAAATCGAGGATCTCCCTGGCATAACCCAAGGAGCTTGTTCTTCCCAAATCCTGGCCAAAAAATCGAGGATCTCCCTGGCATAACCCAGGGAGCTTCTTCTTTCCAAACCCCGACCAAAAACCGGGGTTCTCCCTGGCATAATCCAGGGAGCTTTTGCTTTCCAAATCGCGGCCAAAAAACCGAGGATCTCCCTGGCATAACCCAAGGAGCTTTTGCTTTACAAATCCCGGCCAAAAACCGAGGATCTCCCTACATAATCCCGATTTGATTAGATATGTGCCGTAACTAACTCACAAAATTTTCCTAGTGAAAACTGGGGAAGAAAATTTCGTTCGTTTGTTTGTCTTGTTATCATGAGCAGGTCGATCTCAAGACACAAGGTGCGAGATGGCCGATGTCTAGAATAAAAGAAGAAGGAAAGAACAAAAAAAGAAGAAAAGGAAGATGAGCTCAAATAATGGTGCAGACAAAGGCACGGACTGCTCGAAATCTGATTGACGTCACAAGCCCCGCCAATCTTGTTGTGCTCCATGTTTCAGAAATAAACGCGCACCTACAACCCGCGAGCATCAAGATTCAGATCAAAGTCTACAGCAAGATCAGCTAAGACTCAAGATCAAGTTTTCAAAAGAATTATAGATAGGAATCTTGTAACTCATAGTTGATAGGCGTAGATATTTTAGCTTTGATGTTTTCCTTTGGTGTAATAAGGAGGTCAGTAAGTGGTAACAGCAGCAACAGCAACAGTAACAGCAAGGTCATAGTTCCACGGTAGTCCTAGCTACCAAAACTTCCCGAACTACATTGACTTGATTCCTGTTTAGCCCAGAATATGTAGGAGGCCTTCCGAAGCAAAGGCTCGGCCAAGCTTTCCCCAAAAAATGCTTCACACGGAGTACTCGAACAGGCAAAAATCGCTCGTATCCGCTCATTTATCTTTGTACAAAAACTCTCTGTGTTTTCGGGCAAAGAGGGGCAGCTGTGAGCACGTGATTTTTGCCCTATATGAGAATTAATCCCAAAATTTCAAAATAAAATAGTTTTGCGTTGTGTGTGATTTTCTGTGAATTTTGTGTAATTTCTTAATTATTATTTGTATTTTTTGTCTATGCGTGTTATTTGTAAATCAATATAAAAACACAAAAAATATATTGCATTTACATTTAGGTTTTATTAGTTAATTAAGTTTGTTTCCCATAAAAATAGAATCACAAAAAAATAATATATTTTTACATGTAGCATTTAAAGATCTTGTTGTGTGATTTATATTTTAATTAATAGTTAACTAGGTGTGTTATTTGTTAGTAAAGGTTAATTAGCATTTTTATAAGTTAATTTGATTTTTGTAACAGGATTTAGAATTTTTGTTTTAATTACTTAGGATTTAAAATGAAGAAAATAAAGAGAAAAAGGAAGAAAAACGGACTGGGCAGTTCAAATTGAGCAAAATGCAGGCCCAAAACACCTCTATACCCGGTCCAAACCGTCCCCTGTCAAAGACGTCCAAACGACATCGTATTGACCACTCTTAAATCTGAGCCGTTGATCTCAAATTGATCAATGGACAGGATCAATCCATCCTCTAACCCATATCCAATCCGACCCGTTACCATATCTCAGCCCGCCCCGCTTTGCACTAAACGACCCCGTCTCATTTCCCATCATTTAATCCAAGTCGTTCTGATCGTTTGATCCAACGACTCGGATTATTTGAGCCCTTTCAATATACCCAAAACCCCAAACCCCGTTTTGCCCCGCCTCAGTTCCCAAACGACCCCTCTCTCACTATCGTCTCTCTCGTCTCAGAGACTAACCAAACATAACCCAAGAACCCTAGCCAGCCGCCACCCTTCCCTCTCACCGTAAACCCGGCGGCAACGATACCGGTGACCACCATCTTAACACCATAGGACCACTCAACCACCCTGAATCCAAATCCACCAGCCATCTATCTCGAATCATCTCCAAACTTCTTGAATCTTCAATCGAAGGTTCGAGCAAGAACTCGACCTACCCCAAACCACCCCAAATTGATACACAACACTACCGTGACCTCCCTCGTAACCAAACCAACACTGGTTTGGTTCGAATCAAGCCCAAACCCCTTGAACCCCAATCCGAGCCCCCAAGAACCCTAGAAGATTTTTAGGTCTGCTGAGGATTTTTTTGAGGTTTCAACAGGCTTTGGTCGAAGTGTTCTCACTTGAGAACACTCGATTAAATCCTGTTTGGCCTCAAAAGCTTCGAAGTTCAAAATGGTCCAAATCCGATTTCTGATTTTTTGCTTTTGAGGTATTTCTTTTTTTCTTTTTTCATTTGTTTGCTTGTTAGTTTAGTTATGTGTGTTATTTCTATCTTATCTTTTTTTCTCTTGATTTCTTACTGATTTTTTTCTGTTCTCCTCTCAGACCTTTTATTTGGTCAATTTCCTTTTTTGTTTGTTTATTTGATTGTGCTTGCCATATAATATGTATTCGGTTTGATTAGCGTCGTCGAATAGTTAGTTTCGTATTTTTTCTATTTTTGGTTTAAATACTGTTGAATCATTAGTTTATTTGTCGATTATTTGTTATCGATTATACGTGTTGTAATCGATTTAACGAACATCGTCGATTAGTTATAAAGTTTGTTTAGAACAGTAGGACAGTAGTGTTTAGTGCTGATTAACTCTATCCGAATCACTGATTGATATGTCGACTATTTGTTGATTATATGTGTTGTGGTCGATTAAATAAATGTCTTCGATTAGTTATATGTGTTTTATTTGATTAGAACACTGGCAAGTAATATTAACACTGTTAATTTGGTCCGGGGCGACTGTTGAATCAAAGCCAGATTTGTTTGTGAACTAGAGGTTGAATTGGATATAGCTGTTTAGTTTAGTGTAGAAATCAGAAACTAAGGGGATACATGGCGCATGGGTAGGCTAGTGGAACCTGCTGGACAGCAGGTTATTCCATCTAGCTGCTGAACTTCAGAATTTTAAAAAAATCAGCAACCCATGTTTAGACAATTTAAAGTGGTAAGACAGAAGGAATAACATGGCTGGTCAGTTTTAAAACATTTTAAACAGACTGCCCATTAACTTTGAATTAAACAAATCAACAAACATTCAATAGTGGTATGTGAGGGAATAACAGAGGAATGTTTCAATAAGTTTGAGTGTTTAAACAGGCTGGAAGAGTCAGTCCTTTGGTTATAAAAAGGAATTTTCAGAATAGTAGTAGGGGGTCCTTCTTCAGCCTCTGAGTTTTCTTAGTCTAAAGATTTTCTTCCAGCTATCAGTGTTTCCAGTCTTAAAGAGTCTTTCCAGCCCTAGAAAAAATTAGAAAGTTCGAGAGAAGAGTGAGACTTTAAACTGGTTTTGTGAACGAAAAGAAATAGTGCATTCAGGATTGCAAGATTGAGATTACTCCCATAGTTTCAATATATTCCTGTTATTTAGAGTGTTCAAAGTCAAAAATTGGCGACTCCGCATCTGGTTCCTCTTTCATTTTTGGTGATTGGAATTGGTATTACTGGAGTTCCAATTGGTGGTGCAGTTGAGTTTTGTTTGGAGTTTTCACCAGTTCTCGTTAAGTTTTCTGCTTGGTTAAATTACTCTTGGAAATTTTTTGAAACTGGTCAAATACTGGTTTATCGTGGTTGCTGAACCTGTTGTTCTGTTTGCTGTGTTTGAAGCCGTTACTAACGTCTCCTTCCTCCATTTCTGTTTGTCCAAATTCCAGGTACACATTTCATATTTATGTGTCTGTAGACTGAAATTGAAGTTTGAAAATGAAAGGATGTTCATTGGACTTAAGTCCCTGGATCGTTGTTTGTTTATTCATTTATTTAGATTAGCTGATCACATACATCTGTTTAATGTAAGATATATTTGTATAACTTAGATTGTCGTAGTTTCAATTTGAATCATGGATTGTAAAACTGAGTGTGATATTTTCTCGACAGTATGTGAACTGTGTAGATATTAAAGCTAGCTAATTCGTTTATAGTTCAAATTCTGTTGTTAATTAACGGTTGGATAAATATAGTAAGTTTAAAAGTAGACAATTTCGCATTCGATAAAAGATTGCCGAACTAGTTTTGTAACATAGTAACTAGTCACTTTATCAGTTTGTTGGCCCTTCATTAACCATTTGTCCCAGTTTAATAAATCATGCCCAAATAAATGTTTTCAATCTAATTTGACAAGAAAGTTGAGATGTATATATAAAATCAGAAGATAGATAAATGCCCGCCTTCTATTAAAAAGGTTTTTATTTGAATCAAATGCCTTTTCGATTAATTGGTAGAGAGTTAGTTAAAATCGGAATCACTTCATGCATTATCTCTTCCATAGAGTAATTAGAAATAATTTTGAACGGACATTTTGTTTTATATGAATAAAAAATGTTGTTGAGCTTCGATAACCGTCCTACGCAGTATAAGTTAAATAAATGACCCAGGCACACATTTGACTTGCATATTTGTTAGGGCCTGGGTCCAGTTTGAGATTAGACCCATTCTGTTTAAAGGTTTAAATGTATAGTTTTAATTTAATGAAAACGGTTTGAAATTGATTAAAATCACATAGGTCATAACATGTATTAAGATCAGATATTTTTGCCATTTACAATAGTTTAAGCGACCGTGCTGGAACCACGGGATCCGGGGGTGCCTAACACCTTCCCTCGGGTCAACAGAATTCCTTACGTAGAATTTCTGGTTCGCAGACTTCATTCGGAAAGTCGAAATTTCCTCGATCCGGGATTCAAATAAATCGGTGAGTTGGGACACCTTAATTTATTCCAAGTGGCAACTCTGAAATAAATAGAATAATCCCGTTTCGAATATTGTCACTTAAATTGGAAAAACTCCTTCGTACACTCCCTCGAAAAAGGGGGGCGCGCCGAAAGGAGGTGTGACAGCATTTATAATAAATCATCATGACTATGGGTACGGTTCCCATGACATGGCCGTGATACATAATCCCAAATTCGGGTGTGTATTTCATGTGACGCGATCGTAACAACTTTGAACAATAATAAAATAAACATGTCATGAATCGCGGGTTCATTTCATGTAGCGTGGTTTGCGGTGTGTTCCAAAACGACAAGTGTACGACAATCGTAACTTGTTCAAGAAATAATTCCATAAGTCCTAAAAAGCGGTTTAAAATAATTAAAAGTGGTTATAAAGTTAAAATGCACACTAAGTTTAAAACATGTAATAAATCAGATAATTAGGATAATTATTAATAGTTAAGCGATCGTGCTAGAACCACGAAACCCGGGAATGCCTAACACCTTCTCCTGGGTTGACAAAGTTCCTTACCTAAAATTTTTGGTTTCGTAGACTTTTAAATAAAGTTAAAATTCTCCTCGATTTGGGATTTAAAATAACCGGTGACTTGGGACACCTAATAAATTATTCTAAGTGGCGACTCTAAATAAATAAAATAATCTAATTTCGATTTATGTCACTTTAATTGGAAAAAATCCCTTATATCCCCTCGGATATAAAAAGAAGTCTATATTATCAGCAATATACTATTTACAAATATAATTATTCGATGTATATTTTATATTTATGTACGATATATTATACCACTTATATTTTATTTGTACATCATGTATATCTTGTATTTTATGAATATATACATATATTTCATTAAAAAAATGTTTTGAAGAATACAAAGTAATCTTGATTTGTTTTTTTTTTACTAAATTGATAATTGGGAATTATTGGTGCTTGGAGATTTTGTTTCAAATTTGAGATCACGCGGCGTAAATTTAACAAGATAGGTCAAATGTAGAAAACAAAAGTGATGCAATCCAATAGGATTAATTGTGAACCATCTAAAAGCACAATTCATGTCAAGTCGGTAGAATATCTAAGTTTGGTTAAATATAACATGCTGTCCTAGTAAAAATATCATGACTTGCATACCATCCTTTTGCAATGTATTTTTTCTGTAATAGCTTTGAAATCATAAAAGAGACAATCTTGTAAAGTTTGCTAGTTATCCCTCCGATTTATTATGATTTGCACGTTACCATTTTAAAATATAATTTTTTTCCCTTTGCATCTTTTAAATCATAAAAGATAGATATAATGATAATGTGGTTGAGTTTGTGTAAGCCAAAATCTAAATACCGGCACAAAAGTATCATATTTGTGCAAATCACCCCACATTGAACAATCATGTGTTAGTAGTCATGAGGCCTAATTTGACCTGCCCAAGTCAAATTTCAATTGTAGTTAGGTGATTGACAGAAGTGGCGGATCCAGGATTTTAAAGTTATGGTTGCTCACCGATAAAAATTTCAAAAGAAGAGAAAAAATGAATTAACTTGTGGGTGCTTGCTCAACATTTATCTAAATATTTATTTAGTTTTCTAAATAAATTTATTAATATGGTCAAACCTGTGCAAAAATGAGACTACCACAAGTAAATATTCTTTGATTAATAATTATGTTGGTTTATTATCATCAAAATTAATGCGTGAAACCTTGAAGCTAACAATATCCCCCTTCTTGATGATGGCAAACCATTGAGTACAAAATAAGAAAATTTTATCAAAGACTTAATTAAAGGCAGTAATGGGATAAGCTAGATAAACGGGTTACTTCCCTGAAATAATCTTCTCGATGCATGTAGTACATCAAGTGTGAACTCCCCCTCACTCTATGCATTCTTCAGTTATGCTCCCCCTGTCTCCATGCATTCTACCTGAATTTTCGAGCTTGTCAAACTTTTGTATACATTATTGTCTCTCCCTTTGTCATCATCAACAGCGTGAGATGAATCTCTCAATTCGATAAGTGCACAGTCCATTAATTCATCCAGTAAAACCAAATATTTGATTTCGTTGGAAAAAGTTTGAGTAACCAAATTATTGCATACCAACTTCTTTCGTAAATGAGAGGAAATATCTACAAGATGATGGTCAATGTCCTTCAGACAGATTTCCAAAATACTTTCTGTCGCAAGCAATCTAATGGTTTTGCCTTGTGCTCTAGTTTGTCTTTTTTATGAGAATTAAAAAATCTCCATGCCATTTTTTCTATTTCAGTCCATTTTGTTTCCTGCAAGATTTGCATCTGAAAAGATCCTACTAGATCAAAACAATTAGTTCTTGCATATAATAATCCATAATTTAGAATCAACCAAGGATCTTTATGACACTATGAAGAGATATTATGGTATCAGGTATACCTAAATATTTATCATAAAAATACAACAGAGAGCCAATCATACTTGGTACTTTATTTGATCGTTGGACTTACTAATTTTCTCCTTGCTTCGCATTATAGAATGTGAAGATAAAGGTAAATTCTCCATTATATTCATTTCCAATCCGATCATCTTCAAGAAGCTTAAGAAATTGCTTGATATGCTTTCGGTTAGTATAAAAAAAAAGTTCTTGTAAATACAACTTTGGAAAGAGTAATTGTCACATGATAATATAACGACCCGACTGGTCATTTTGAGCTTTTGCACGTTGATCACCAGTTCTCGGGCATGACTTGCCCCATGTGATATATTAGGACTTATGTCATTTGGTTTTGATTTTTAGGGTAACCAGAATGAATTTGGAAGAAACAGTTCTCAGCTGTAGCTTGAAATTTGAAAGGTTTGACCAATATTTAACTTATTTGTATAAGATCTCGGATCGGAATTGTTATGATTTGGTTAGCTCCATTGGGTGATTTATGACTTAGGAGCGTGATCGGAATTGGTTTTGGAGGTCTGGAGTAGAATTTGGCCTGAATTGGCGAAGTTGATATTTTGACGATTTCCGGTTGATAGGTGAGATTTTGATATTAGGGTTGGAATGGAATTGCGAGAGTTTCAGTAGCTCCATTATGGCATTCATAATTTGTGTGCAAAATTTGGGTCCAATCGAACTCGATTTGATAGGTTTCGGCGTCTTTTGTGGAATTTGAAATTTCTAAGTTCTTAAGCTTGAATCCGAAGTTGATTTGATGTTTTGATGTTGTTTTGAGTGATAAAAGGCCCTACTAGGTTTTAATGATGTTATGTGAGGTGTTGGTATGTTTGGGTTGAGGTCGGAGGGCCTCGGGTGTGTTTCGGGTGAGTTTTGAGCGAGTCCGGACATTCCGAAACTTAGAAAATGGATGGGGCATAAGTTTTAGTGCTGGACGTGATGGATTTAGTGCTGGCCAAAGTGGTTTTATTGCGGCCGCAGAAAATGGTCCGCGGTCCACGGTCATGAACAATCCACAGGTCGTTGATCCAACTTCGGAAGCTCATATCGTTTTATCTACAAGGAATTTTGAGATGATTCAAAAATAAAAGTTGTAGGTCTTTGAATCTAGTTTTCAGAAACATATTATGATAGGCATTTGGACATGTGTAGAGAATGTTATGGCCAAAATAATAATACCTATCATTGCATAGGAAAACATGTGCGGTCGCAGTCGTTTTTGTGCGGTCCGCAAATGTGGAAATCAGTGGGTACTATACGAGGTTTTGGGTTATATTTGATATTTTGGCCTAGCGAGCTCTGATTTTGGATATTTTGAAGGTCTTTCAAGAAATTCATTGGGGCAAGTGATTTTAACTCAGATTTGGCTAGAGTTCATGAATCTATCATTGAATAAGCATTTAATTCATGATTTGGGATGGAATTTGGGAAGAAAATTGTGAAATCTATTAAAATTCAAAATGATGATTTGAAAGACCAAATGGTATCAGAATTGGATAATTTTTTTATGGCTAGACTCGTGAGAGTATAAGGATTCTAGTTTTGTGAATTGTATCAAAATTCCGAGATGTGGGCCCAGGGGTCGGGTTTAACCAATTTGGGAATTTTGTGGTAATTTGATTATTTTCGAGTGGGCTTTATTCCCTTAGAACATTTTGATGGTTTTGTACTAGTTTCGGCTAGATTTAGAGCATCCGGAGGCCGATTCGAGAAGCAAAGGAATCGCGGGCTAGAGTTCGGACCAGATAGAGATGAGTAATGTTTGTAAATGATGTTATGAGGGTTTGAAACGCTGGATTACACATCGTAGTAATATATTAAGGTGAGGCACTCGCTTGATGATGAACGTGAGGTTATGTACTATTGGGGATTGTGACTTGGTCCATCCCGATTGATGTTTTTTTTGCGTATTTGACTGAAACTTAGTTGTTATCATAATGATTTGGGTTGATTCCCATATTTGGGCTTTGTGCCAACTATTTGAGCCCTTCAGGGATTTTTATCATTGTTTCCTCACTTTTTTGACATAGTACTTGAACTCGGTCCTGTTGATATCTACTATTTTACAAACTCAATCATTTTTACACATATTTGAAACTTAAATGATATTTCTAAATGATATTTTGGGTTGAGAACTACTGTTACTAATGCCCGAGGGGCTTGTGATGATTTTCGTACTAAATGAGGCCGAGGGCCATATGTGAGGATATACTGAGTGATATGAGGCCGAGGGCCTGAGATACTTTTATACGCCATGAGGTGGCTTGAGTGAGGTGAGGCCGAGTGCCGAGTGATGTGAGGCCGAGTGCTGAGAGATGATGCCATGATGTGGCTTGATAGAGCGTTTGGGTCGTACGGGCCCCTCCGGAGTCTGCACACCCACAGTGAGCGCAGGTAGCCATGTTGTTCTAAGAGTGAGTACGAGGTGCTGATATTGTACTCAGTGTGAGCCCGAGGGGATAATACTGTTCTGAGTGATTGATACTATGCCCGAGGGGCGGATTTCTACTTGTTATTTACCTGCTAAATTACCTGTTTTACTTGCTTTAAAGGGATTTTACTTGACTTCTTCACTGATTTACTGCTTTAGGTGATTTTACTACATTGGTATAGAATTTCTTTATGCCTTTACGTGTTTAGTTTCTTTCAGCTATTTTTTATTATTATTACTCATTAAGTCGGAGTACTCACATTACTCCCTAACCTTGTGTGCAGATTCAGGAATTTTTTACTGATCGAAGGCAGAGTCATCAGAGTTTAGCAAGGTAGCAGCCGGTGTTCACATCACTGCTTTTCTCTCGCTCAATTTCATTAGACTGTATTTGTACACTCCAGGCTTTCAGTTGTATTTATATCCTAGTAGATGCTTGTGACTTGTGACACCCCGGTTAGGGTTGTGTTGGATTGTATATCAGCTGATTATTATCATTAAATCATGTTTAGACTTCTCTTATATTGTTTAACTATTTTAAAAAGTGAATTAACTCTAATTGGCTGGCCTTGTCTTCATGAGAGGTGCCATGACGATCGGGTTCAGGGTTAGGGTCGTGATAAGTTGGTATCAGAGCCTAGGTTACATAGGTCTCACGAGTCATGAGCAGGTTTAGTAGAGTCTCAAGGATCGGTACGTAAACGTCTGTATTTATCCTTGCGAGGCTGCAGAACCTTTAGGAAAAACTTCACATTCCTAAATTCTTATCGTGCGTCCTTGATTCAGCTTGAAAAGTAACTCTTGCAATTCCTTCCACATGTTTGAATGCGCGCATGAGCGCTCAGTATCAGATGTGCATCGATGGCTTATTATCCTCCGATCAAGGGGAGAGATATGATCTCCGTGAGTTGATGTTGGGCCGGTCTAGAGGACTTGAGGCTGAATCTTTACCTATGGCTTGAGCACCGAGGTGCTGATTATGTGAGAAAGTTTATTTAAATTTATATGTTCGGTATTTTTCCCTATTAGTATAAGTGACGAGAAATGTCTGCTAGAGGATAGAAGAACTATTAGGTGATTGATTTTCATTTTGATTCGAGTTATAGCTTGAGTTATGGGCCTGCGAAGAATCTTTTCATGTCTCCTAGTTGGGAGCGGAGTAGATTCCATGTTGTTGTATGAGTTCAGACTCAGGAAGACTTAATGACTACGTAATGGTTTTGGCGGTGGAAGGTATACATAATTGTTAGTTTAAGGCGAAACAAGTGGGTTACCTCCTGCGAAGTGTTCTGGTGTTGGGTGATCCTTATGTTGTCTATTAGAAGATCTCATTTACAAGTGGAATATATGTGTTGAAATTTAAATTTGGGTCGCTTAAGATAGTGGGGTTAACTGTTGCAAGAGTGAATACGAGATTTGTAGAAGAGTTAAAATTCTAGATTATCTTTGTTTTCACAATCTTATAATGGATTGAGTTTAATCTCACTATGGTACTATGACAACAATAGAGTATACGTGTTATGAGTTATTGGAGTGTGTTTGACCCATGTCTTCGAGCAAAGTGGGGGAGTCTTCTGTCAATTAGTTGATTGCACGGTTATGTGCTATGTTGGTTCCAGTTTGAAGCATACTGGTGAATCAGTTATGGCCTATAGAGATGGATACCGGGGATGGCTCGAGTAAAGTAAGGTTTTTACAAAGGTTATAAGATGCCTCACAAATGTGTGAGAATCATGGAATGTCTTGAGTTGTTATTGTTAAAGGGCACACGATGCATAGAGCAGGAAGTTGCTTGGTTGTAATGGAATGATATCACATTCTGCGGTGTCAGTGTGCCAACGAGGAGCGGGTTTATTGGTTCGCTTGATCAGGCTAATTGTAGTTTGAATAAAGTGAATGACTCTCGAGAATGGTTCTAATATGTTCAAGAATATACATGTAACAATTGGGTATCTTAAAGTTGTATGTATGGTTAGAAGCTGAGTTTTCATTGGAAGAGGTCAAGAATTGTGGTATTTCTATGTTAATTATGGGATTTTATGTACCAGTGTCAGGAAGGTAAAGGTAACAGATTTGATTCGTAGGAAGTTCTTCAGAGTAAAGTATTTTGGAATGTTGTGCTTTTGGGAATATTTGAGAGAATACCCAGTGGCTTATGACCTTTAAACAATGTAGTTTTATGCTTGAGTCTCATGTGGTAAGCCTGAGTTGAGGAATTGCGGTGCTACAGCAAGAGGGCATATCAAGTTGAAGATAAATTAGAAGAAAATTTAGATAAATGGAGTAGCTTGATAGTAGACCGGATCGATATGGTAAGGATATGATTAGTTCCTTGGGGCATTCGAGGTAATGAGTTTTTACGGGTATTTTACGGCAATGCCCTTGGGTTTTAGTGGCTTGCATAGTTTTGCTGAGTTAGGAAGATTCAATCCTGGCGGACTTGTTTTTCAAAGGGGAGTCAGAGAATTCTTGTTGATTTCTACCATGGTTAGATATGTATATTTTCTATGGGCATCAGGAGCAAGGGATGCATAGCAATTTTCTTCAAGATGGGATCTATGAACAGTTTATGACTAGTTGAGTACGTAGATATTTGTGGCTCGAATGGGAGATGAAACTCTCATGTTATCCTAGGATGGTATGGTATATGCGGTATGTTGTGAGGGATTGAGATTTGCATGTGTAAGGTTACAGTTCAGTTTTGAATGGAAAGTCATAAAATTCTTAGGCAGCATGGGCAGTTTCAGATGATTATAGAAATGAGCTTCAGATGATTAGGGGGATGACCTTCAGAAGATTAAGGAAATTGTATTGCTAGTTGGAGTGACTTAACGAGGGTATATGTTTCAGGAAAGGCAATGTGATTAAGTTGATACGTAGTGTTGCGACACCTTCTTGTTAGATCGATGGCTGGTGTTCGAGTTTGCTTGGCGACACTGAGGAATTTCAGAGTATCTCTCGTGGAATGATTGGGTATTTGAGGTGTGGTATGCATTAGGACGACAAAAATGGGATCAGGTGTGTTAAGTCATGTGCTATATGTACTTAGAGCCAGGGAAATTCTCACATTTAGGCTATGTTGTAATTGTGAGTCGTGTGTATCGACACTGTTTAGTGATTATTGGGGGTTTGGAGACCTGAGCGGGTCTTTCGGTGCTTGGTATGTTAGATTTTAGATGTGATATTGGGTTCATACTGGTTGTCTCCATGTTGTGTCATTTTGGACCATTGCGCTAAGGCGGCGCTGTTGGCTATGCCGAAAATGCCACGGATTGAATGGCGAGGTTCGACGGATTATGTACTATTAAATTAGTTTTATATTCAAAGGCCCAGCGGATGGATGGGAAGGATTTTCTTCCTTATTTGGGTTCTTGTGATGGATGTCAGTGCTGAGGCTTCTGATATTGATTCAGTTCCGATGGTGAGGGACTTTTCGGATGTGTTTCTTGTGGTCGGGCATGTCGCCAGGCAAGGTTGTTGCTTTCGATAACTATTCGATGCCAAGTACCGTATAGTATGGCATCGGCAGAGTTAAATAAGTTGAAGAGTAGCTCCAGGATTTTTGTGATAAGGAGTTCGATGGCAGGCCAACTGTTCTAATTTGAGTCGACTTGGTAGGCTCTGAATTGTATTGTTGAGGGATGTGTTGATTCGATTGTTATTGAGCTTCTTATTAATCTAGGGAGATCTATGAGTTACCTTTATGTGTTTCGAGGTGTTGTGATTCGTTGGTTATAGGCACCTATAGTGCGGTTCAATTGGGGTTTTATAGTAGAAGTCAAGCGGGAAGAGAAATTGGATGTTTCTCGGTGAATGGTGTATTGGTTACGTCCTTTCGGGTTTATGCGATGTAGTTTATTTGCCCTACTGTGGGTATGATGATTTTCTTTGGTTCGAGACATCAAATTGTACGTGGTTATCGATTTCAAGTATAGTAACTTGAGGTGGTTTATGTGGAGCAATGTTGGATAAGATTGCTCATCGCAACGAAGTTATGTGGAGGTATGAACTTGCGGGTTGGATTCATATGTTCTGTTCATATGAGGAGAGACATGTTCTCAGCCTTGTGTTGTGGCGGTACTGGTGAGCTTGAGGTAAAACGCTTTCATTTGAGTCATTTTCATGATTTGAGTATGTTTGGACGGTTGCCTATTGATGCGTATATTGTACAAGTTGTGGCTTAAGGCTGTACTGATATGTCATATCACTAGAGGGTATGTTGGATTAGGGGAGATCGTTGGGATCATTAATGAATATGAACAGATTTGATTTCAGCTTGTTGGAAGGATAACATCGAGGTTCGACTCAGGAAAAAAATTTGATATGGTAATGGGATCACCCTCGGGTATATGCATGGTAAGGTTATTCAGCGATTGGTTGGCTTTTAGAACAACTCTGGGCACATTCGAGGACGAACATATGTTTAAGTGGGGGAGGATGTAATGACCCGACCGGTCGTTTTGAGATTTTGCACTTTGATCACTAGTTCTGGGCATGACTTGCCCCGTGTGATGTATTAGGACTTATGTAAATCGTTGGTTTTGGTTTTCAGGGTAACCGGAATGAATTTGGAAGAAACAGTTCTCAGCTGTAGCTTGAAATTTGAAAGGTTTGACCAAGATTTGACTTATTTGTATAAGAGCTTGGATCAGAATTTTTATGATTTGGTTAGCTCCTTTGGGTGATTTACGACTTAGGAGCGTGATCGGAATTGGTTTTGGAGGTTTGGAGTAGAATTTGGCTTGAATTGGCAACGTTGATATTTTGGCAATTTCTAGTTGATAGGTGAGATTTTGATATAAGGGTCGGAATGGAATTCCAAGAGTTGAAGTAGCTCCATTATATCATTTATGACTTGTGTGAAAATTTTGGGGTCAATCGGACTCGATTTGATAGGTTTCAGCATCGTTGGTGGAATTTTAAATTTCGAAGTTTTTAAGCTTGAATCCGAAGATGATTTGGTGTTTTGATGTTGTTTCGAGTGATTCAAAGGCTCGACTAGGTGTTAATGATGTTATGGGAGGTGTTGGTATGTTTGGGTTGAGGTCGGAGGGACTCAGGTGTATTCCGGGCGAGTTTTAAGCGAGTCCGGACATTCCAGAACTTAGAAAATGGACGGGGGCAGAAGTTTGTCACGACCCAAAATCTAACCTTGATCGTGATGGCGCGTATCGTGTTACAAGGCAATCCTATTCCTAAAATATTACTACTAATTTGATTATAAAAATTTAATAAAATATTTTCAATAATTTAATTCTTGATAAACAAAACCAACTCAAAATATAAATAATATAAAATACGAAAATGAGTCCCAAATATCGGTGTGTCTATAAGTCATGAGCATCTAAAACTATGAACTAAGAAATATAAACTGTCTAACCGTCCAAAATAAGAAATGACAAAAGGAGTAACAAGGCCCTACGGACGCTAGCAGCTACCGTACTGTCTCCAAAGATAGCCGGTCTGAACTTAACGATCGGCGTGCTCTAACTCACATGGATCTGCACATATCGTGCAGGGTGTAGTATGAGTACAACCACCTCAGTAGTAACAAAAATAACTAAGGAACTGAGCAGTAGTGACGAGCTGAGCAAAACAGTCCAATTATTTATTTTTCACAACTTATAATAAACATGAATAAACAGGTAAATATCCATAACTTAGTAAATGCCACAAAGAAATTACTAGGTAAGTGCAACAACGACAAAGTTAAATGAAACTTCACAACAATGTCACTCCATCACTCATCACTCGCACTCAGAACTCAACACTCAACACTCAATACACTCAACACTCTATGCTCACTAGGAGTGTGTACATACTCCGGAGGGGCTCCCAAAGCCCAAGCGTTAAGCACGGACAACTCACGTGCCATCATATCAATACATGGATCTGCAGGGTCAACTCATGTGCTATGCGGACAACTCAGGCGCTATGATATCAATACCTGGACCCGCACGGTCAACTCACGTGCTACGTGGACAATTCACGAGCTATGGTATTAATATCCTCACAACTAGGCCATCATATCAATACTTGGATCCGCACGGTCAACTCACGTGCTACGCGGCAACTCACGCGCTATGGTATAAATACCTGAACCCGCACAGTCAACTCACGTGCTACGCGGACAACTCATGTGCTATGGTATTAATATCCTCACAACCAGGCCCCCGGTCTCACTCAATCATGTACATCACTGGCCTTACCATCATTAACAAATAAGGGAACACAACCCAAATCAAGTATCAGAGCATATTAGCAAATAATATAGACTGAGGTAAATATGTACAATAATTTCTATGATTGAGTACAAATAATGTGAGCATGAATAAATTAAGCCTAAGCATGATCTCTAACATGAAGGCAGACAAGTTCAACAACATGTAACTATGTAAACACAGATAATGGCCATAAGGTCTCACGGGACGGACCAAGTCTCAATCTCTCGCGGTGCACACCCACACGCCCGTCACCTAGCATGGGTATCACCACCAAACAATCACATGATATTAATTTCCCCGGGTTTATACCCTCAAAGCCAGAGTTAAAACTGTTACTTACCTTAACCGCGTAAAATCCTACTCCGGGATGCCCTCGTCTCTGGATTCGGTCTCCAAAAGCTTTGAATCTAACCATAATCAGAATACTACTACCAACATGTGCTAAAGAATCGAATTCCACAATAAAAACTGTAAAATATACCAAAAACCCGAAATCGGCCAAAACCCGGAATCGGCCAAAACCCGGCCCCAGTCCCACATCTTAGAATCAGTCAAAAAGTCCAGAATAATAAACCTCGTTCTCTCCCGATTCTAACCATATAAAATTCGTCAAAATCGGACTCCATTTGATCCCTCAAATCCTCACTTAAAACTCTCCAAAACTCAAACTTTAACTCCCTCAATTTTCACTTTGAAATCATCAATCAAATCCCAAAAAACGAAGATAGATTCATGAAATATAATCAAAACCGAGTATAGAAAACTTACCCTAATCCATATGATGAATATAGCCTCTAAAATCTCCCAAATTCGAGCTCCCCAACTCAAAATATGATCGAATGAGCAAACCCTAGTTTTATGTATTTTTCTATCAGATATTCTCCCTCTTTTATTGATCCAAACGATACCTAAACTCATATTTTATGCTTCCAATGTATTCCTTGTGAAATTCTAGTCAAGTTAGGCTTTTGAATTACTCAATTTGACCTTATAATGAAGGAGATATGTAGATTTTAATATTCACAAATAGTGCAGATTTTTAAATACGCTGCTAGTGGCAATTTCGTAATTACTCTGAAAAATATGGTAACCTAATTAATGCTTTGATAAAAAACGAAGCTGGAGCTCATCTGTTCAATATGATATCATTTATACTTGAAGAAACGGCGTCGAAATATAAGAAAAAGCACAACACAGCCCAAACCTATCCAAAACTTACCCAAGGCACTCGATATCTCAACCAATAATTCCAAAGAGTCATATATCACTACCCGAACTTAGTCAAACCTCCGAAACGCCCAAAACCACACCAAAATACCAAATCAACCTCGAATTCAAGCCTAAGAACTTCTAAACTTTCAATTTTTGCCAATTCAAGCCTAATTCTACCACGGACCTCCAAATTATATTCCTGACATACTCCTAAGTCTAAAATCAACCAACGAAGCTAATCGAATCATAAAATCCAAATCCAAATTCTTTTACTCATAAGTCAACTTCCAGTTGACTTTTCTAACTTAGCTTTCTAACTAAGAGACTAAATGATCATTTCACTCCAAAACTACTCTAAACCCAAACCTACCAACTTTATATAACTCAACACATCTGAACAACACTTAAAGAAGTAGAAATTGCGAAAACGGGGCTATAACTCTCAGAACGACTGACTGGGTCGTTACATCCTTCCCCTCTTAAACAAACGTTCGTCCTCGAGCGAGTCTAAAAAAATACACGGAGTGTAAAATAGGTGAAACCTTCAGCAATCCCTTCTCATCACATTCAAATCATAAATATCGCTAATAGGGACACCAACGGACATATAAGCACGTGCTCACCCAATCCAAATATTCCTACTCCAGCTCCAAACAAAACTTGACCTCAAGTCCTCCAGACTGGCCCAACATCAACACACAGAAATCACATCTCGCACATCATCCAGGGAATCACAATTTGCCAATGCACAACTGATACCGAGCACTCATGTGCACATACGAATGCGTGGAAGGAATTCAAGGAGTTACACTTCAAGCTGAATCAATACCGCACGATAAGAATTCAAGAAGGTGAAGTTTTCCTAAAGGTTCTGCAGCCTCTCAAAGATAAGTACAGACGTCTCCGTACCGATCCGCAAGACTCTACTAAACTCGCTCATGACTCATGAGACCTATGTAACCTAGGCTCTAATACCACCTTGTCACGACCCAAAAACTAACCTTGGTCGTGATGGCGCCTATCGTGTTACAAGGCAAGCCTATTCCCAAAATATTACTACTAATTTGATTATAAAAATTTAATAAAATATTTGCAATAATTTAATTCCTGATAAACTAAACCAACTCTAAATATAAATCATATAAAATACGAAAAAGAGTCCCAAACATCGGTGTGTCACTAAGTCATGAGCGTCTAAAACTATGAACTAAGAAGTATAAATTGTCTAACCGTCTAAAATAAGAAATGACAAAAGGAGTAACAAGGCCCTACAGACGATAGCAGCTACCTTACTGTCTCCAAAGACAGACGGTTTGAACTCAACGATCGACGTGCTCTAACTCACCTGGATCTGCTCATATAGTGCAGGGTATAGTATGAGTACAACAACCTCAGTAGTAACAGAAATAACTAAAGAACTGAGCAGTAGTGACGAGCTGAGCAAAACAGTCCAATTATTTATTTTTCACAACTTATAATAAACAAGAATAAATAGGTAAATATCCATAACTTATTAAATGCCACAAATAAATTAATAGGTAAGTGCAACAACGACAAAAGTAAATGCAACTTCACAATAATGTCACTCCATAACTCAACACTCGCACTCAGAACTCAACACTCAACGCTCAACAATCTCTGCTCACTAGGGGTGTGTACGGACTCCGGAGGGGCTCCCAAAGACCAAGTGCTAAGCACGGACAACTCACATGGCATTATATCACTACCTGGATCCGCACGGTCAACTCACGTGCTACGCGGACAACTTACGCGCTATGGTATCAATACCTGTACCTGCACGGTCAACTCACTTGCTACGCGGACAACTCACGCGCTATGGTATTAATATCCTCACAACCAGGCCATCATATCAATACTTGGATCCGCACGGTAACCTCACGTGCTACGCAGACAACTCACGCGCTATGGTATAAATACCTGAACCCCTACAGTCAACTCACGTGATACGCGGACAACTCACGTGCTATGGTATTAATATCCTCACAAACAGGCCCTCGGTCTCACTCAATCATGTACCTCACTGGCCTTACCATCATTAACAAATAAGGGAACACAACCCACATCAAGTATCAGGGCATATTAGCATATAATAGAGACTGAGGTAAATATGTACAATAATTTCTATGATTGAGTACAAATAATGTGAGCATGAATAAATTAAGCCTAAGCATGATCTCTAACATGAAGGCAAATAAGTTCAACAACATGTAACTACGTAAACATAGATGATGGCCATAAGGTCTCACGGGACGGACCAAGTCTCAATTCCTCGCGGTGCACACCCACACGCCCGTCACCTAGCTTGGGTATCAACACCAAATAATCACATGACATTAATTTCCCTGAGTTTATACTCTCAAAGCCAGAGTTAAAACTGTTACTTACCTTAACCGCGTAAAATCCTACTCCAGGATGCCCTCGTCTCTGGACTCGGTCTCCAAAAGCTTCGAATCGAATTCCACAATAAAAACTATAAAATATACAAAAAATCCAAAATCGGCCAGAACCCGGCCCCTGGGCCCACATCTCAGAATCAGTCAAAAAGGAAAGAATACTAATCCTCATCCTCTCCCGAGTCTAACCATATAAAATTTGTCAAAATCAGACTCCATTTGATCCCTCAAATCCTAACTTAAAACTCTCCAAAACTGAAACCCTAACTCCCTCAATTTTCACTTTGAAATCATCAATCAAATCCCAATAAACGAAGATAGATTCATGGAATATATTCAAAACTGAGCATAGAAAACTTACCCCAATCTATATGGTGAATATAGCCTCTAAAATCTCCCAAATTCGAGCTCCCCAACTCAAAATATGATCGAATGAACAACCCCTAGTTTTATGTATTTTTGTATAAGCTATTCTCGCTTGTTTTTCGCAAGTCAAACGATCCCAAAACTCATATTTTATGCCTCCAATGGATTCCTTGTGAAATTCTAGTTAAGTTAGGCTTTTGAATCACTCAATTTGACCTTATAATGAAGGAGATATGTATGTTTTAATATTTACAAATAGTGAAAATTTTTAAATATGCTGATAGTGGCAATTTCGTAATTACTCTGAAAAATCTGGTAACTTAATTTTTAGTAAAATGGCCATAAAATCCTCATACGATATCCAAATTCGATGATTCCTTTTGCTACGGGTCCGTAATTACAATACTGATCTAGTGCTTCAATAAAAAACTAAATTCGAGCTCATCTATTCAATATGATATCATTTATACTTGAAGAAACGACGTCGAAATATAAGAAAAACAAGCACAACACAACTCAAACCTATCCAAAACTCACTCGAGGCACTCGAGATCTTAACTAATAATTTCAAAAAGTCATATATCACTACCCGAACTTAGTCAAACCTCCGAAACACCCAAAAGCACACCAAAATACCAAATCAACCTCGAATTCAAGCCTAAGAACTTCTAAACTTTTAATTTTTGCCAATTCAAGCCTAATTCTAGCACAGACCTCCAAATTATATTCCTGACATACTCCTAAGTCTAAAATCAACCAACGAAGCTAATTGAATCATAAAAATCCAAATCCAAATTCGTTTACTCATAAGTCAACTTCCAATTGACTTTTCTAACTAAGAGTCTAAATGATTATTTCACTCCAAAACTACTTCGCACCCAAACCTACCAATATGATATAACTCAACACAGCTGAACAACACTTAAAGAATCAGAAATTGCGAAAATGAGGCTATAACTCTCAGAATGACTGACCGGGTCGTTACAAAGTTTTAGTGCTGGGCGCGATGGTTTAAGTGCTGCCGCGGAAAATGGTCTGTGGTTCGCGGTCATGAAGAATCCATAGGTCGTTGGTCCAACTTCAGAAGCTCATATCTTTTGATCCACAAGAAATGTTGAAATGATTCAAAAATGAAAGTAGTAGGTCTTTGAATCTAGTTTTCAGAAATATATTATAAAAACCATTTAGACATTTGTAGCGAACGTTATGGCCACCACACTAAAGCATATCACTGCAGAGGAAAACTTGTGCGGCCACGATCGTTTTTGTGTGGACCGCACTGGTTTTGTGTAGACCGCGGTCATTTTTTTGCGGTCCGCACAGGTGGAAATCAAAGTGGTACTATACGAGGTTTTGGGTTATATTTGATATTTTGACCTAGAGAGCTCGGATTTCGGCGTCTTTTTGAAGGTTTTTCAAGGAATTCATCGGGGTAAGTGATTCTA
Source organism: Nicotiana glauca (assembly GCA_026770625.1). Lineage (NCBI taxonomy): Eukaryota > Viridiplantae > Streptophyta > Magnoliopsida > Solanales > Solanaceae > Nicotiana > Nicotiana glauca. Next base: position 12,530 of record MU708668.1, on the reverse strand, counting down.
ACTCAGATTTGGCTAGAGTACATGAATCTATCATTGAATTCATCATTTAATTCGTGATTTGGGATGGAATTTGGGAAGAAAATTGTGAAAACTTTCAAAATGTAAAATTATGATTTGAAAGACCAAATGGTATCAGAATTGGATAATTTTTGTATGGTTAGACTCGTGAGAGTATAAGGATTCTAGTTTTGTGGATTGTGGCAAATTTTGAGATGTGGGCTCGGGGGTCGGGTTTGAGCAATTTCGGGAGTTTTATGGTAATTTGATTATTTTCGAGTGGGTTTTGTTCCCTTAGCACATTATGATGGGTTTGAACTGATTTCAGCTAGATTTAGAGCATTTAGAGGTCGATTCGAGATGCAAAGGTATCGCGGGCTAGAGTTCAGACTGGATAGAGGTGAGTAACGATTGTAAATGATGTTATGAGGGTTTGAAACCATGAATTGCACATCGTAGTGCTACATAAGGTGTGGCACTCGCTTGATGATGAGCGTGGGGTCGTGTACTATTGGGGATTATGACTTGGTCCGTCCCGATTGATGATTTTTCTGCGTATTTGATTGAAACTTATTTGTTATCATTATGATTTGGGCTGATTTCCAACTATTTGAGCCCTTCGGGAATTTTTATCAATGTTTCCTCACTGTTTTGACATAGTACTTGAACTCGGTCCTATTGATATCTACTATTTTTACAAACTCAACCACTTTTACTCAATTTTGAAACTTAAATGATATTTCTTAATGAGATTTTGGGCTGAGAACTACTGTTACTGATGCCCGAGGGGCTTGTGATGATTTTCGGACTGAGTTAGGCCGAAGACCATATGTGAGAATATACTGAGTGATATGAGGCCGAGGGACTGAGATACTTTTATATGCCACGAGGTGGCTTAAGTGAGGTAAGGTCGAGTGTCAAGTGATGTGAGGCCTACTGCGGAGAGATGATACCACGAGGTGGCTTGATATAATGCTTGGGTCGTAAGGGGCCCCTCCAGAGTCTGCACACCCACAGTGAGCGCGGGAACCCATGTTGTTCTGAGAGTGAGAATAAGAGGTTGATACTATACTGAGAGAGAGCCCGAGTGGTTGATACTGTTCCAAGTGATTTATACTATGCCCGAGAGGCGTATTTCTACTTGTTATTTACCTGCTAAATTACATGTTTTACTTGCTTTAAAGGGATTTTACTTGATTTCTTCACTGAGTTACTGCTTTAGGTGATTTTACTACTTTGGTATAGAATTGCTTTGTGCCTTTACGTGTTTTATTGCTTTCAGTAATTATTTATTATTATTACTCACTGAGTCGGAGTACTCACATTACTCCATGCAGTTTGTGTGCAGATTCAGGTATGTTTTGGCTGATCGGAGGCAGAGTTATCGGAGTTTAGCAAGGTAGCTGTCGGCGTTCGCAACACTGCTTTTCTATCCCTTCATCTCACTAATTGTATTTGTACACTCCGGGCTTTCAGTTGTATTTATACCCTAGTAGATGCTCTTGACTTGTGACACCCCGGTTAGGGCTATGTTGGGTTGTATATCCGCTGCTTATTATTATTAAATCATGTTTAGACTACTCTTATAGTGTTTAACTATTTTAAAAAGTTAATTAGGTCTAATTGGCTGGCCTTGTCTTCACGAGAGGCGCCATCACAACCGAGTTCGGGGTTAGGATCATGACAGATAAGCATGGATTTATTTCAAATGGTAACTAGTCTTAGCCACACGAATGTGATTAAAAAACTTTCAATTACACAGAGAGCATAAAGAATAATGTTATGCAGTTTCCAAACCATTTAAAAATTATTTCAACATCCATACAAACTTTTGTAATATGCATATGAAAAATGATATTCTAACAAAACTCTCAAGGAAGAAAAAAACTTTCTTGTTGTAAAACCTTGAGCTACAAGTTTACACATAATTTTCACAATTTTAACAATCTTATCCGACTTTAGATATCCATGATTGCAGCTCATTTGCTTGGTACTGAATTTTCATACTATTGATTCTTTCAGCTTCGCTTAACAAATCTTGTATTACTAGGATCTAGCATTCATCATTTAATGCTTCTTCAAGTTTGTTTAGTTCAACTAATATAGATGTGTCCCTAGCAATTTATTTCATGTTGTCCACTATAATTTTCCATCCTTATTCACAATATGCTTAGAGAAATATTAGTATAAGGAAAACACGCATGATGATATTTCTCTACAACTAATGAATAAGAAATTTGTCAAGAGCGTAGCAGACAATTGCAACCAAAGAAAATAAGATAACCAAAAATTGATTTTTCTTTCTTCCCATAGCTCAGACAAAAATTCATTCAAGATAAGATATTAAAGCACATATAAGACAATGATGATTATTTATGCAATAATGATACTTTCTTTCCAAGTCTACTTTCAACTAGACGTCAAAATAAAGATGTGAAAGATCATACTTATTACAAAAAAATGTCAAATAGATACTATTAAGACACACATCGATGATCACTGCAAATGCATTATTTTCTTAAAAAATGACCTATGCAAAAGTAAGGATAATAATCAATAGAAACACACACACACACACACACACACACACACACACACACACACACA
>MU708667.1:191961-226037 GCA_026770625.1 Nicotiana glauca | reverse complement strand
ATGCATATATTTTTTTGTAATTTTTCTTCTAAATATTTTATGGTCAATTAATTTAGAAATGCATGCAGCACGTATATTTTGTATTTTTAATTAGTTCAAACAAATAAACACACATACAAGATGCTAAAGGAAGGTAACACACAATCCATTCAAATGCGATAACAAAACTATTTTATTTTATACTTTAGGGAGTAGTTGTCGTGAGAGCAAAAATCACGTGCTCACACTATGCTGAGTGACAGAGAGTGAGCCTGAGGGGCTAATACTATGCTGAGTGACTGAGAGTGAGCCCGAGGGGCTGATACTATGTTGAGTGATTAAGAGTGAGCCCGGGGGGATGATACTGTACTGAGCGATTCATACTACGCCTGAGGGGCAGATTTACTACTCACTATTAACTTTTTGTTTTACCTGACTTACCTATTTTTAAAAGGAGATTTAATTTGACTCTTTACGATTTTTACTACTTTAAATGATTTACTACCTTATATAGAATTGCCTTGTGCATTTATGTGTTTTTACGCCTTTGGTTATTATTTATTATTATTGCTCACTAGGTCAGAGTTCTCACATTACTCCTTGCACCATGTGTGTAGATTCAGGCATAGTAGAGTCCGCACCTGAGTGTTGATTTCCGTCAAAACCAGGCAGCGAGTAGGAACTTTGAGGTAGTTGTTGACGTCCACATCCCCTTCTATCCCCTATCTTATATCATTTATGTTCCTTCAGACTATTGTATCAGATATTATACCTTGTAGACTAATAGGAAACTCTATAGTAGCTCATGACTTGTGACACCCCGGTTTGGGCTGTGTCGGGATGGCTTCCTTTGCTATTAATGTTGTTTTCTACATTTATAACTATTTTACACGTTCTTGGATTTATTAATGTTAATTAATTGTTAAAAGAGGTGTTTACGTTGTTCTGGCTGGCCTTGTCTTCACGAGAGGAGCCATCATGGCCTGGTTTGGGAATAGGGCCATGACTAGTTGGTATCAAAGCCTAGGTTACTAGGTCTCAGAAATCATGAGTAGGTTTAGTAGAGTCTCGTAGAGCATTACGGAGACATCCATATTTCTCCTCGGGAGGCTGCAGAACCTTTAGGAAAATTCCACATTCTTGAAATTCTTATCGTGCGGCTTCGTTGAATTGAGTACTAAACTTCTCTTTATTCTATTCTCTCGTAGATGGTGAGGATACGAGCTATCGGATATGGTGGGCAACCACTAGTGCCACCTATTGAGGCCACCAGAGGTCGTGGATGCTATCGTTGTTATGGAAGAGGCAGATTAACGAGGGCACAATCCGTTGATCCACCAGCTACAACAGCTCCGGAGCAGGCTCCAGTAGTACCATTTCAGGCACCTGCTATGCCCATCGTGATTCCTAGCCTTTAGGAGACTTTGGCTCAGATTTTGATAGTTTTCACTAGCCTGTCTCAGGTAGTTTCAGCCACCACAGCAGCAACAACTACTTCGCATGCTGGGGGAGGCAATCAGACCCTCACTGTTCGCACAACTGAGCAGGTAGTGCAGGGATTATAGACTCTAGAGGCACCTCCAGTTCAACCAGTTGCACCAGTGCAAGAGTTCAGGGTTTTGGCTATTCCTGAGGATGAGCATCGTCGCCTTGAGAGGTTTGGCAGACTCCAGCCTCCGACATTCGGTGGTGCTGAGGGCGAGAATGCCCAGGTTTTTCTTGACAGATGTCAGCGGATGCACCGTACAACAGGGATTCTCGAGTCTAGTGGTGTGGCTTTTACCACCTTTCAGTTTACTAGTGATGCCTTCACTTATTGGGAGGCGTGTGAGAGGCATAGGCCGGCTGGTGCAGCACCTTTGACTTGGCAGGAGTTTACCACTCTCTTTTTGGAGAAGTATGTACCGTAGTCCTGCAGGGAGGAGCTGCGCAGGTAGTTTGAGTGTCTACAGCAGGGAGATATGACGGTGTCTTAGTATGAGATGAGGTTTTCAGATTTAGCTTGTTATGCCATTTGGATGGTTCCGACTGATCGATAGCGTATCAGGAGATTTTTTGATGTCCTTAACTACCATCTTCGTGTTCTTATGACTAGAGAGAGAGTGATGGGTTCTACATTTAAGAAGGTGATTGATATAGCTCGGGAGATTAAGACGGTTCGCCGTCAGGATCAAGAGGAGAGGGAGGCCAAGAGGTCTTGAGGTTCTGGCAGTTATAGTGGTGCTCATTCGAGGGGCCAGATCCAGCATGGTAGGGGTCGTTCTTTCAAGCCCGCTCAGTCGGCCCATCCTGAGTATTGTGATCTTCAGGTCGTGGTTATCATGGTTCTTAGCAGGGTCAGCCTTCACTCAACACTCTTCTAGCATAGAGTTCATCCCATGCCCCATCTGCTCAGGGTCCTTCCAGTCTAACTGCGTCAGCTAGTCACTCAAGCCCCAGGGGTTCCCTTCAGTCCCATTCTCCAGCACCTGGGTGTTTCTTTAAGTGTAGAGAGTTTGGGATTATGTGGAGGCAATATCCTCGTCGTGCTGCTAGCTCATCTCACCAGAGGGGTCAACCCTCGTCTTGTGGTCCAGTTTCTTCAGCACTTGCCCAGATAGCTAGGTGTAAGGGTCAGGCAGCCACGGGTTGCCCAGGAGGTGGAGGTCGATCAAGCGGTGGTCAGGCTCATTTTTATGCTCTTCAGTGCAGGACATATGCCATTGCTTCAGATGTTGTCATTACAGGTATTATTTAAGTCTGCCACAGAGATACCTCAGTCTTATTTGATCCCGGTTTCACCTATTCTTATGTGTCCTCATATTTTGCTCAACATTTGGGTACGTCCCGAGGGTGTCTTACTTTAGTTGTTTATGTATCTACCCCGGTAGATGATACTATTGTTGGAGACCATGTGTACCGGTCATGTTTGGTCACTATTAGCGATTTGGAGACCCGAGTTGATCTATTGCTTTTGAGCATGGTGGATTTTGATGTTATTTTAGGCATGGACTGGTTATCTCCGTGTCATGATATTCTATATTGTCATGCCAAGATAGTCATTTTTGTTATACCGGGTGTACTGAGGATCGAGTAGCGTGGTGTGACTGATTATGTTCCGAGTAGGGTGATTTCATTGTTAAAGGCCCAGCGTATGGTTAGGAAGGGTTGTGAATCATATTTGGCATTTGTGAGGGATGTTGGAGCCAAGACTCCTAGCAATAATTCTATTCAATTTGTTATGGAGTTTCCCGATGTATTTCCTGCAGACTTGCCAGGCATGCCCCTGGACAGGGATATTGATTTTGGTATTGACCTGGTGCCGGGCACTCAGCCCATTTCCATTCTGACATATCATATGGCACCAGCAGAGTTGAAAGAATTGAAGGATCAGCTTTAGGAACTCCTAGATAAGGGGTTCATTCGGCCTAGTATGTCACTGTGGGGTGCACCGGTTCTATTTGTGAAGAAAAAGGATCACACCATGAGAATGTGTATTGACTACAGGCAATTGAACAAAGTAACAGTGAAGAACAAATATCCCTTGCCTCTCACTAATGATTTATTCACCAGCTTCAGATAGCAAGGGTGTTATCCAAGATTGATATCCACTCGAGTTATCACCAGTTGAAGATCAGGGATTCAGATATTATTAAGACTGCTCTCACGACTAGATATGGGCACTAAGAGTTTCTTGTCATGTCTTTCGGGCTGACCAATGCCCCAACAGTATTCATGCATTTGATGAATAACATATTTCGGCCTTATCTGGATTCGTTCATTATTGTTTTTATTGAAGATATTCTGGTGTACTCGCGTAGTCAGGAGGATCACGCGCAACATTTGCAAGTTGTATTGCAGAGATTGAGGGAGGAGAAGCTTTATGCAAAGTTCTCCAAGTGTGAGTTTTGGCTCGGTTCAGTGGCTTTCTTAGGACACGTGGTATCCAGCGAGGGCATTCAAGTCAACCCGAAGAAGGTATAGGCGGTGCAGAGTTGGTCTAAACCGACCTCGGCCACAGAGATTTGTAGTTTCCTCGGTTTGGCATGCTATTATTACCAGTTTATTCAGGGATTTTCCTCTATTGCATCGCCCTTGACCAAGTTGACTTAGAAGGGTGCTCCATTTGTATGGTCAGTTGAGTGCGAGGAGAGCTTTCAGAAGCTTAAGACAGCTTTGGCCACACTCCAGTATTGGTTTTTCCATATACTTCGAGTTCTTACACTGTATACTGTGATGCTTTGAGAGTTGGGATCGAATGTGTATTGATGCAGGAGGGTAGAGTTATTGCTTATGTTTCTCGTCAATTGAAGCCCCATGAGAAGAACTACCATGTACATGATTCGGAGTTGGCTACTATAGTTCATGCTCTAAAGATTTGGAGGCACTACTTGTATGGCGTGTCTTGCGAGGTATTCACTGATCATCGTAGTCTTCAGTATTTGTTGAAGTAAAAGGATCTTAATTTGAGGCTGTAAAGGTGGCTAGAGTTACATAAGGATTATGAAATCACCATTCTGTATCACTCGGGGAAGGCCAATGTAATGGTTGATGCTTTGAGCCGAAAGGCAGTTAGTTTGGGGAGTTTGGCGTGCATTCCAGTTCGGAAGAGGCCCTTTGCAGTTGATGTTCAGGCCTTGGCCAATCGGTTAGTGAGACTAGATATTTCAGAGCCTAGTCGGGTGTTGACTTGTGTGGTTTCTCGGTCTTCCTTATATGATCGCATCTGAGAGCACTAGTATGATGATCCGCATTTGCTTGTCCTTAAGGACAGGGTTCAGCATGATGATGCCAGAGACGTGACCATTGGTGAAGATGGTCTGTTGAGGATGCAGGGCTGGATTTGTGTGCCCAATGTGGACGGGCTTTGGGAGTAGATATTGGAGCAGGCCCATAGCTCACGGTATTCCATTCATCTGGGTGCCGTGAAGATGTATCGGGATTTGACGCAACACTATTGGTGGAAGAGAATAAAGAAAGACATTGTAGGATTTGTGGCTCGGTGTCTCAACTGTCAGCAAGTGAAATATGTGCATCAGAGACCGAGTGGCGTACTTCAACGGATGATTATTCCCGAGTGGAAGTGGGAGAGGATCACTATTGTGACGACCCAAAGGGCCGTCACCTATTTTCTTATTCATTCTGTGCTTCCGGGGCCTTAATAACCTCATTTAGGGTTACCTCGATTTGCGTGCATAGTCCTAATGTATAGCCAGAAAGCTTAAATATTAATCATGTGCAAGAAATACTAAATTTTGATATTAATATGAATATATTTGACTTCGGTCAACATTTTTGGTAAAAGGACTCTGACCCGTAATTTGACGGTCATAGAGGGTCCGTAGAAAAATATGGGACTGGGGCATATGCACGGAATCGAATTTCGAGGTCTAGAGATCGAGAAATGAATTTTTCTGTGAAATTGTTTTTCTGAAATTAATAAGGAAATTGGAAATGTAAATAGATTATAAGACTATGGTATCGGGCTCGAGTTTTGGTTTCGATGCCCGGTACAAGTCTTATATATGGTTTAAGCACTTCTGTAATGTTTGGTTTAAAACGGACGTCGTTTGACGAGTTTCAGACTTGAAACGAAAAATTGATATTTTATGAAAACTTGGAAGAAATTATGAATTTTGAGGTTTAATTCGTTGTATATGATGTTATTTTGGCGATTTGATCACACGGATAAGTTCATATGATGTTTTTTGAGGTTATCTGCATAATTGGTTTGGAGCCCCGAGAGCTCAGGTGATTTGGATAGGCATCAGATTGCATTTCTCATTTTTGAAAATCTGGTATTTCTTAGTTCTGGTGTCTTCGCATTTGCGAAGAAGTACTCGCAAATGCGAGTTCACAAATGTGATATTCGATCGCAAATGCGAGAAAATGGAGGCCTGACAAGTATCGCAAATGCAAAACAAATAATCGCAAATGCGATGGGCCATGGATCAAAATTGCGAGGCCCCTTTTGCAAATGCAAAAGTCCCAGTGTTGGCGTGCCTTTGCAAATGCGAAGCTGTGTTCGCGATTCCCAAGTTAGCAGGCCGGGGTTCGAAATTCCCATATCTGAGGCCCATCAAATTTTGTACTTTACCAAATTTTCATCACTTTTCACCATTCTTTCAAAACCCAAACACCATAGCCGATTTTTTAAGAACAAACTTCATCCCAAATCATTTGTATGTTGATTTTTAATCAATTCTTTCAATTTTTAACATCATTAAATATGTTTTCTACTTAAAAACAAGGATTTTCATGGGTGAAATTGGGGTTTTTAGGTAGAACATAGGTTTTCTAGAAATAGGGGAGTTGGACCTCGATTTGAGGTCCGATTTAAAAAAAAATTACATATTTCTGTTCATGGGGGAATGGGTAACCGGATTTTGGTTCGAACCTCAGATTTTGATCACATCGGCCCGGGGGAAATTTTAGAATTTTTGGGAAAAGCTTGGGAAATTCATTTTTATGCATTCAAATTGATTCATATAGATTTTATTAAAGTAATTGAGCAATTTGTTATTAGATTCGAGTGAATTAGAGGTGGAATCGTGGGGTAAAGCGACAGTTGAGAATTAAGCGGATTTCAAGGCTTTGAGGTAAGTGTTTGGTTTAACCCTAGCTTGAGGTAATATGAGTTGAGTTTTGTTGCTAATTGCTAAATGATTGAGTACGATGTATAGGCATGGTGACAAGTATCTATACATTGGTGTCTAGCAAGACCATGAGTCCTTATAATGTGATTATCATGATTTGGTTGTGAATTCCGTGTTTATTGGAGGATTTCTATATATTGTGAATAACATGTGAACGATGATATGATCATTTGATTCCTAGGATCATTGGCTCCAGTTGTGATACGAATATTGAAAGTATATGAAATGACTTGATTCTTTGGAGCGTTGGCTCAAAATGGTAAAGTGGATTATAACGTAAGAAAAGAAAGAAAGAGAAAGCGTTGTTGATTATTCCCTTGTCGGGATGTTTGGTTGAACTTGTTGGTTTCCTTCCCTTGCCGGGATTTTCTTCCAATATTTGTTTATTTTTATGCCCTTTATTGTGACTATTGTTTGGGGAGCTAGACTATTGAAAGATATGGATCAGGTTGCACTCTGTAACAATGATATTTGAGGATCGGGTTGCGCGTAGCAACAATGATACATGATGAATGAGATGGGTCGGGTTGCATGCCGCAACAGTGGTATTAGTGGATTGGGTTGCATGCCGCAATAGTGGTATTTGTGGATCGGGTTGCACGCTGCAACAGTGGTATTTGTGGATCGGGTTGCATGTCTCAACAGTTATTGATACAAATATGGTTATATTGAGTATTGGTTCCTTGTTCATTGTAAATCTAAGCTGCTTTAGTTTGTTACTCTGGTTTACTGTTAATATTGTTATCTCCCCATAGCATATTTCCCCTCCCATATTGTTAATTGCAGTGTATTTCGATTCTGTTGTATATTTATAACTGCACATGTTTATGTGGTGTCCGGTCTAGCCTCTTCACTACTTCGACGTAGTTAGGCTAGATACTTACCAGCACATGGGGTCAGTTGTGCTGATGCTACACTTCTGTGCATTTTTGCATAGGTCCAGGTTTTGAGGAGCAACAACAGCATTAGCACTGGAGAAGGCTTTCATTATCACGAGACCAGGGTAGCCTTGCAGGCGCCCGCTGGCCCGGCATCTCTTCCTTATTTTCTCTTTTATACTGTTGTCTCCTTTTTTTCGAGACAAACAGTTTATATGTTTCTTTCAGACCTTTGTATTTAGCAAACTCTTATCAGTTCGTGAGTAATGTGACACCAAATCATGGGTAGACGCTATTATCGATTGTTCTGCCTTTTGATTCAGATTTATAAATCAGACTTCCTCTATTATTTTTATTAAATTCCCTGTTCTATATTGATATTGTAAATTGTTAATAGATTTTTTTATTAATAGAAAGGTAATTAAGTTGACTTGCCTAGCTACCACGAGTAGGTGCCATCACGACCCCGAGGGTGGGGAAATCCGGGTTGTGACAAGTTTGTATCAGAGCACTAGGATACATAGGTCTCACAACTCACAAACAAACTTAGTAGAGTCTGAGGGGTCGGTATGGAGACGTCTGTACTTGTCCCCCAGAGGCTATTGAGTTAGGAAAAATCTCTCACTTGTTCTTTCTTGTAGTGCGATTTGGTTTCTCAATGCTGATTAAATTTCTACTCTGTTCTTTCGCAGATGGCAATAACATGCTCTTCCTCATCTACCGATTAGCAGTCCGAGCCCCAGGCAGCTCCCACTAGGAGCAGAGGACGTGGCCATGCTAGGGGACGAGGTATGTGCAGCGCTCAGCCCCCAGTAGCAGCACCAGTGGCGGAGCCTCATGTTGACCTTGACGAGGAGGTTCCGACCCCAGCCCAAGCAGCTTCGGTGGGCCCAGCTCAGGTCATAGAGGGGCTTATTGCTACCCCAGTTCTTCAGGATGCCTTGGTTCGGTTAGTTGGCCTCATGAGAGTGTCACCCGTGCAGGATTACTTCCTGTAGAATCAGCCACTTCTCAGGCTGGAGGAGGAGCCTAGACTTCTACTACACGTACTCCGGAGTAGGTAGCTCCCCAGGGTTAGATTCCAGCGGTTCATCCACCTATGGCAGTTCAGTCGGGGGTAGTTGCACAGGCCGGTGATGGACGACTATGTCCGTAGACGCTTTGTGGAGGCTGGACAGGTTTACCAAGCTCTTCACTACCACATTTAGTGGAGCTTCTTCTGAGGACCCCCAGGATTTCTTATATAGCTCCCACGAGGTTATTTGGAACATGGGCATTGTAAAGTCCAATGGAGTTGATTTTGCGGCCTTTTCGTGTATCTGGATCTGCCAAGACTTGGTGGAGGGATTTCTGTTTAGCCAGACAAGCAGGGTCGCCATCTTTAACTTGGGATCAGCTTTCAGAGTTATTTCTGGCGAAGTTTCTTCCCATTTCCCGGAGGGCTGCTTATTAGAGGCAGTTTGAGCGCCTCCAGCAAGGTTCTATGATGGTCACTCAGTATGAGACCAGGTTTATCGATCTAGCTCGCCATGCCCTCGTCATACTCCCCACTAAAAGGGAGAGGGTGAGGAGATTTATTAATGCTTTGATCCAGCCTATCCATCTTCAGATGGCAAGAGAGGCGGGGAGTTATATTACTTATCAGGAGGCGCCTAATATGGCCCGAAGGATCGAGATGGTTCTGCCACAGGGGGTGGTCATCGAATAGACAAGAGACCGTGTCACACAGGTCGATTCAGTGGTGCCTCATCTAGAGGCAGGGATTCTTATGATAGGGGTCAGCCTTCTAGGCCCTTCTAGTCATGTAACGACCTGACCGGTCATTTTGAGAAATTAATGTAAGGCCCCATGAAATCCCTACTCAAAAACCCGGATCCCGTGGTGTCAAGTTAGGATCGTGTATTAGAAATTAGTAAAGATACCCTTTTTGGATTGAATAATGCATTAAAAAGTAAAGAATAAGTTTCCAGAAAAATGCAAGAAATGCGGTCCAAAATGCGGTCGCATAATTGAAATGCGGACCGTATATCTACCGCAGAGTGAGACAGAATGTTGGTTATAATTGAAGTCAGAAATGTGGTCGAAATGCGGTCGCATAATAGAAATGCAGACCGCATAGTCGTCGCATATTTTCCTTTGACTTGTGCGAGGGTCAGTTCTACGGTGCACTTTGCGACTGCAGAACATGAATGCGGACCTCATTATTACCGCATACCGAGTCAGAATGTTTAGTTTTTGGGGATCATTCTGCGGTCCATTATGCGGACTGCATGTTTACTTTGCGATCGCAAATGCGACCGCATAGTTGACTTGGGGCTCCAATTTTCTAATTTTCAACCCGACTTCCATATCGATATAATCGGTGTTCTAGCTCATTTTGAACATTCTTCTGAGCATTCCTAGAGAGAGGAAGAGGGTTCTTAGAGAGGGAAAGTCTCCCATCAATTTATTTCATAAGATTGGGCTAAATCATTGAAGAAAATCAAGTGAAGGTTCCTGAATCTTCATCCCAAGAGGTAAGGCTCCATCACCTCAGCTCATATTTGTATACTTAGCCATATGGGGTCATTAGGGAAGTAATTCATGGGTATGAGAGTGAATCTCTTGCATGAATGCCACCTTAGAGTATTAGAAAGTAGTAAAATTAAAAAGGAGGCAATTGGGGGTACAAAATGATAGAAATTCCTCACAAAAAGGGGGCCTAAGGTCATAGTGCACCTTTAGTGTTTGATGATATGTTCGAACCAAGCTAGAACTTAAGTTTCATCTTTAATTCTCAATTTAATTTGAAATTCTTGCTCCATAGATCGAAGCGCTAAGAGTTCCGGAAATGTGTAAAAGAGTAAGGAAAAGCTTTATTGAGGTATGTATGGCTAAAACCCATATTTTATTAGAAATCGAGCTCCGTTGGTGCTTACGAACGTGTGGTAAGAGTTGAATTGGCTAGTGTATTGATTGTTATTGCGAAATTAATTGATTTACATATATTTATGCATATTCGTGAAGGATGTGCCTCAATGTGAATAACTTGCCAATCTTGATAATTAGAGTATGATGAAAAGTATAATTATTTGTTGTGCCTCAATGTGGATAACGTGCCAATCTTGATAATTAGAGAATGATGAAAAGTATAATTATTTGTTGTGCTTCAATGTGGATAACATGCCGATCTTGATAATTAGAGAATGATGAAAAGTACAGTTATGTGTTGAATTACTTGGGCTATAAGACAACATTGACACAGAGAACTGCTCATGTTAGCTATGTGCTTACTTGCCTGTGATTTGCAACTTGAATTATCCTTGAAATGTGTGTCTATGATCACAACTTGTAAAGTGAATATTGAAAAGGGAAAATGATGTGATGATGGTGGCCATGAGTGCCCCAGGAAATTGTTATGATATGTGTGGATAAAGATTTGAAGTTGTTGACTGATGAGAATTGAGTAATGCCTCCAATAAGGTGACCTAGTCGATCGGGTCGTGATCGGACACCATGCCGCACACATGGTGGTAATGTGCTGATATTGGATTCCGGACAAGGGAAATGAAATATTGATTGAGAGTAATGCCTCCAATGAGGTGACCTAGTCGGTCGGGTCGTGATCGGACTCCGTTTGAGATGGCAGTGATAATTGAGAACAGTGGTGAACACGTGACAGAAATGCCCAAATCTATGTTGTGGAAATTGTTTGAAAGATTATATGAATTGCTTCTTTGATTTGCCCATATTATTTTCTTGTATCAATTTGATAGTTCTTTCTAGTAAAATGGTGTTTAGTTATACATACAATTATAATTCAAATGTACTAACGTCCCTTTTTGCCGGGGGCGCTACATTCGTGTTATGATTGGGTGGTTCTATAGCAGGCACTGCAGTCCACCAGCAGTAGCACCTCCTCTATTTTCCATCAGCTATATTTGTGAGCCCCTTCTCCTCGGGGCCCTGTGTGGCTTATGCCGCTGTTCTTCCCAGAGTCTTATTTTTTTTGTATTTGTATAAGGTATAACCAGAGCCTTGTTGCTGGCATTTCTGTATTATTCTTTGGTTATATTTAGAAACTCCGTAGATAGGTTGCGGGTAGCATCGGGTATTTGGAATTAAAATAGAAATATTGATGTACATAAGTCTATAACTTGTAATACCCTTAAAGTGGCGAAATGATGTGGCTAATGAAACTGAAATGGAAATCATTAATTATATGTTGGTAGAATCTGATTAACGAAGTCCATCTGGGTTGGGTAGTATGCATGAAACCTTCCAGGCTTGCTCGGTCGGGTTTACTCGGTTGAGCGCCGGTCGCGCTCATCGGATTTTGGGGCATCACAATTAAGCTTCGTTCAGCAGCATAACGTTTGGAACAACTTCGGACTACGAGTATCGACTTGCGTGCATGGTGGAATTCATCTTTTGGATGGTTTAGAGTCAAATTTCAAGGAGAAAACTTGTTTTGGAATTTAAAACGGTGAAAAGTTGACCAGAATTGGACTTTTGGATAAACGACCCCGGAATGGGTCGTGGATGATCTCAACAGCTTCGTATGGTGATTTGGGACTTAGGCACGCGTCCGGATTCAGATTTGGAGGTCCGTAGAGTAAATTGAGGCCTTTCAACAAAAGTTGAAGTTAGAAAATGAAGAAGTTTGACCCACAGTTGACTTTTGGGATATCGAGGTCGGAATGCGATTCTGAGAGTTGGAACAACTCCTTTATGCCATTTTGGACTTTTCTGCAAAATTTGGCGTTATTCCGAGTTGAATTGATAGGTTTCGGCATGAGATTCGTTATTTGAAGACTTGGAAGTTCATAAGCTTGATTTTTTGTTTGATTCGTCATTTCGATGTTGTGTTATGTGATTTGGGACTTCGAGCGAGTCTGTGTTAGGTGATATGACTTGTGTGTGTGATTGGTTGAGGTACCGGGTGCCTCGGGTGTGTTTCGGATACTCAACGGGCAAAGTTTGGAGTTAGAAGGAAAATTGAAGCAGGGCTACTGGTATTTTCGCTTCTCCGGCTTGGGAACCGCAGAAGCGGAGCTGCAAAAGCAGCTTGGCAGCCGCAGAAGTGATGGAGGACCTTTGGGCAGGAGCCACAAGAGCGAAAGGATTTCCGCAGAAGCGAGATGAAAGAACCGCAGAAGCGGAAATTGGGGAGCTTAAAGAAACAGCAGAAGCGGTTGGTTTTCCGCAAAAGTGGGACCGCAGAAGCAGTCCCTGGACCGCAAAAGCGGAAATCACTGGTATGAAATTGTACAATCCGAGGGTTTATTTCAAAAGTTGGCAAATCAATTGGGAGCTTGGGAGAAGGCGATTTTGGGTGGATTTTGAAGAGAAAATTCAGTGGGTAATGTTTCTTTAACCTCATTTAGTTGTTTTCTATCAATATCTAGTTAAATCCATCATTAGAATTCGAATTCAAGGTCAAAATTGTGGAAAATTGGATGAAACTTCTTAGACATAACTCTTGGGTTTTAAGGGGGCATTTGACCTCCGATTTGGGAGATATTTATATGGTTAGACTCGTGAGAGTACGAGAATTCTGAAAATGTGAAAATTATTCAATTCCAAGACGTTGAATGGAGGGGCATTTTGGTCATTTTACCAATTTTCGCACCCTAGCTTTAATTTTAATAGTGGAATCAGTTGTTTGCAATATTATTTACGATGTATGATTGAATTGAATGGATTTGAGCCATTTGGAGTCGGATACTCGTGGCAAAGGCGCGGTTTCTAGTGATATTGAGCCGGTTCGAGATAAGTATCTTGTCTAACCTTGTGTAGGAGACTTCCCTTTAGAATTTGAGTCTTCTATGTTGATTGTATTCCTTGCACGAGAGGTGATGAGTGCGTGTTCGGATTTATTTGTGGTAAATTGATCATTTAGGCTCTTAGATCCTTGTAATCACCGAATATGAAGTTGTTCTTCATACGATTGAGTTCTCTGTTATTAGTTTCACCTCTACATGACTTACTCGGAATTTATTTGCCCTTGGTGGTTATTCTTGTTGCCTAATTGACTTTTACTTGTTGAATTGTAGACATTTACCCTTTTATAGTCACATTATCATTCCTAATGGCTTGTTTTTATTTGGAAAGCCTCATTTCTATCTCTCGTGTAAATAAATGGTCTTAATTGGGAAGGAGTTAGATATTCCATGTTTAGATGATATTTTCTTAATTATAATCACTCGATTCATGTTAACATCCTTATTGTTGAACCGAGTATTATGAAATCGTTGTTTCATATTATTTATCCCTTGTTGAGTTGTTCTTATTGCGCTTAGTATTTCTCTGTTTTGGTTATTCCTTGTGAGTTAGTTACTCCGTCTGTTGATGAACGAAATTCCTTGAATTGATTGTTTTGCTTTGTTCCTATACATATATTGTTATTGTTGTGTTGTACTTGAGATTGTGATGCACTAGGTTTCTGTCGTGCGGTTGTTAATATCGTGATGCACGGGGTTCTGCCGTGCGGTTGTTGCTACTATGATGCACGAGGTTTCTGCCATGCGGTTGTTGTTGAAAGGTTGCACGAGGTCTTTGACGTGCTATTGTTGTTATTGATGTTTTGTACATGCGGCGTAATAAGGCGGGATATGTTATATGCTTATATATGGGTTGCACATGTGACGGAATAAGGAGGGAACATTGTTATGCACGTGTGGCAAAATAAGGCGGTGCCTATTATATTATTTATTGCACACGTGGCGAAATAAGGGGGGCTATGTCAAGGATTGATTGTATAGAGTTATGACGGCCTGTTGAGGCATTCCTATTTGTTTTATATTGTGATTGTGGGTTGTTTACCTGTATGAGCGTTACCACTTGGGAGTCATGAGGGAAACATCGTACGTGCAGACCGTTCTCCTTTTTATGTTTGCTAGCTGGTAGAATTTTGTAGAAATACTTGTACATGCATACATGTAGCTGAACACTCCTATTAGAGGTGAATTCCTCCTGTTCTGTTAAGGGTGGAGGTACGCCCTCGTTTATCTGTTATATTTGTGAGAGTGGCCCTAGTAGGCCAGCTAGTGGTCAGCATGACCATGAGATTGATGGGGTATGAGATGACAATTGTTAGATTTCATATGTTCGGTCTTTTATGAGATGTGTATGTCCGAGACTTGGTAAAATTGTGGAAAGAGTTAAATAAGACCTTTTGTGAACATCATTGTAGGATATGAGTTATCGACTTGTTTGTCCCCTTGCTGTGTTGTGACCTTAGGATTTGGGTTGTGATTCTGCCATTGTATTGCATCATAGTTTATTATATTCTCATTGTTAATTGTTGCATTTATCCATAATTGTGAATTGTAGCATTCTTGGTCATTCATGCAGTCTTACATATTTACATGTCGTTACAATTATTCCTATGATTATATTGTTTATTGACCAGTAGGTGCCTTGACTGTCCCTCGTCACTACTCCATCGAGGTTAGTCTTGATACTTACTGGGCACCGCCGTGGTGTGCTTATACTACTCTTCTGCATATTTTTGTTGTGTAGATACAGGTACTCCCGTTCAGTTCTATCAGCCTTGGAAGGAGGCGTATCGGTAGAGACTTCAAGGTATATCTGCTACGTCCGCAGACCAAGGAGTCCCTTTCTAGCTTTTTTGTAATAAGTATAGTTCTTCTAGTATTTTATCCTTTGTATAGATATTCTTGAGTCAGAGCCTCTTATGTATCCCTTAGCTTGTGATTTGTGAGTTTCTGGGTTTTGGGGAGTTTGTTAGCTTTGAGAATTGTTGTGGTATGTGCCGAGCGGCACCTTAAACCCTGTTTATTTTTACCAGTTCAGTTTTGTTTCTTTTCTTCTGCAAATTTTGGTTTATCTTCTGCATTGTTAGGCTTACCTAGTCATAGGGACTAGGTGCCATCACGACATGTTCATGGAGGGTGAACTGGGGTCGTGACAAGTTGGTATCAGAGCTCTAGGTTCATTGGAATCACAGATCACAAGCCAGTTTATTAGAGTCTCGTGGATCGGTAAGGAGGCGTCTGTACTTATCTACGTGAGACTATGTAACCGCTAGGAAAATTCCACTTTATTTGATTTCCCTGTCGTGCGAGATTTTGACATTCACAATCCTAAACCTCTGTCTTCTACTCTCTCGCAGATAGTAAGGACACGTACTACCTGAGGTGATCAGGCTCCCGCGCCCCCTGCTGTAGCCGTCAGAGGTCGAGGTAGAGTTCGAGGACGCCCACGTGGTGCAGCGAGAGCACTTGTACGACCGGCCGTCGAGGTACCACCAGCAGATTCAGCCGGAGTCCAGGCATCTTACACGCCTGCAACTACTGCTACTCCAGCCCTTCAGGAGACTTGGGTGCTGTTCATGAGTATGTACACCACTTTGGCTCAGGTCGGATTCCTTCCCCTTGCTGCAGCCACACCCCAGGCCGGGGGAGGAGCACAGACCCCCGCCACCCGCACTCCTGAGCAGCGAGCACATGTTGAGCAGGCCCCTGAGATTATTCCTGTGCCACCTGCGGCAGCAGTTCAACCCGAGGGCATAGAAGTGGCTTCCGAGCAGGAGCAGATGAGACTTGAGAGGTTTAAGAAGTATGATCCTCCGGTATTCAATGGGTTAGCATCAGACGATGCCTTGGGGTTTCTTGATAAGTGCTATCGTATTCTCCGTACTATAGCTATCTCTAGATCGAGCGGGATTTCTTTCACTACTTTTCAACTTTGAGGAGCCGCCTATGATTGGTGGCGCACCTATGAGATAGACAGTCCAGACGAGAAGCTTCACTGACTTGGACTCAGTTTTCAGATATGTTCCTGAGAGAGTTTGTTCCTCAGAGCCTCATGGATGCATGGCACATGCAGTTTGAGCATTTGCGTCAGGGTGCTATGACCGTCTTGGAGTATGCTGTCTGTTACACCAGTTTGGCTAGACATGCCTCGGCCTTGGTTTCTACGGTTCGCGAGAAGGTTTGCCGGTTCATTGAGTGACTCATTCCCAGCATCAGGTCTAGTATGGTTTGTAAGTTGGAGATGGATATTCCATATCAGTAGGTGGTGAACATTGCTAGGAGGATAGAGGGTCTGCATGCTAGAGAGAGAGGGGGAAGACAGGGACGTGAGAGTGAGAGCAGACACGATTCGGAGAGAGAGTTTGAGGAGGCGAGAAGGACTCGTAGATCAGTGAGATATACTGGTCCTTATTTTGGAGGCAGGGTGCGTCATGGTAGAGGTTTTGCGGGTCAGGCAGTCCAGTACGCTTCAGACTCAGCATGGCGACTCAGGTGCTCATGGGACTCAAAGTACCCGTATCACACAGTTCCCACCGCCTCGTCAACAGAGAGGGTGCTTTGAGTGTGGAGGTAATAGCCACATGATGAGAGATTGCCCCAGACTTCAGACCAGTGTGTCCCAATGAGGTATTCAGGCAGGCAAAGGGCGCCTAAGAGGGGGAGGCCCGACTCGTTTATGTGTTCATATAGTAGGTTTGAGGCCGGTGCGCCAGCTAATGTCATTCAGGTAGGAGTTAAGTTGTTATAGTGGGCACTATCTGTAGTTCATCACAGTTCTGCTTATCGGGCGGATTTCCTTGTTTGTTGCTCGATTTATGGGAGCGCCTCATGATTTGCGCTCCGTCTATGTGATTATCATGTTGGGAGGTTTTATGAGTGATAGCAGTGCCTATCATCTGATTCTAGCCATTGTCGAGAGTTGTAATGTAGTAGTATTTTCCTATTGTCTGTTTTGGTAGGCTTGATGTGACTTCTAAGCATTTTTGGTTACAAGCTGTGATTTCTATGCTCCACCGGTGTGGGAGCTGGTCTGTATTGTAAATTATAGACAGTATTGATCTAGTGAGTCTCTAGATGGGTTTATGTGTGCCCTACTTGTGATTCAGTGTTGAGGACGGGACCCTCGTGATTTCAGGTGGTTTGATATGTTGAGACCGGGTTGTGTACTGTGGTGAGAGTTATATCAGTATAAGACCCTTGTGAGTCATTTATATGCTTTCATTCTTTCTTGATAGCCTTGTTGTTGAACCGAGTATTATGAAATCGTTGTTTCGTATTATTTCTCCCTTATTAGTTATTCTTATTGCGCTTAGTATTTCTCTGTTTTGGTTATTCCTTATGAGTTAGTTATACCGTCTGTTGATGAACGAAATTCCTTGAATTAATTCTTTTGCTTTGTTCCTATACATATATTGTCATTATTGTGTTGTACTTGAGATTGTGATGCACGAGTTTTCTACCATGCGGTTGTTTATTGGGATGCACGAGGTTTCTGTCGTGCGGTTGTTGATATTGTGATGCACGGGGTTCTGCCGTGCAGTTGTTGCTACTACGATGCATGAGGTTTCTGCCGTGCGGTTATTGTTGAAAGGTTGCACGAGGTCTTTGTCATGCTATTGTTGTTATTGATGTTTTGTACATGCGGCGTAATAAGGTAGGATATGTTATATGCTTATATATTGGTTGCGCCTGTGGCGGAAAAAGGTGGGTACATTGTTATGCACGTGTGGCGAAATAAGGCGGTGCCTATTATATTATTTATTGCACACGTGGCGAAATAAGGGGGGCTACGTCAAGGATTGATTGTATAGAGTTATGACGGCTTGTTGAGGCATTCCTATTTGTTTTATATTTTGATTGTGGGTTGTTTACCTGTATGAGCGTTACCACTTGGGAGTCATGAGGGAAACATCGTACATGCGGACCGTTCTCCTTTTCATGTTTGCTAGCTGGTAGAATTTTGTAGAAACACTTGCACATGTATACACGTAGTTGAACACTCCTATTAGAGGTGAATTCCTCCTGTTTTGTTAAGGGTGGAGGTACACCCTCGTTTATCCATTATATTGGTGACAATGGCCCTAGTAGGCCAGTTAGTGGTCAGCATGACCATGAGATTGATGGGGTACGAGATGCCAATTGTTAGATTTCAGATGTTGGGTCTTTTACGAGCTGTGGATGTCCGAGACTTGGTGAAATTGCGGAAAGAGTTTAATAAGACCTTTTGTGAACATCATTGAAGGCTATGAGTTATCGACTTGCTTGTCCCCTTGTTGTGTTGTGACCTTCGGATTTGGGTTGCGATTCTGTCATTGTATTGTATCCTAGTTTATTATATTCTCATTGTTAATTGTTGTATTTATCCATTATTGTGAATTGTATCATTCTTGGTCATTCATACAGTCTTACATATTTACATGTCGTTACAATTATTCCTATGATTATACTGTTTATTGACCGGTAGGTTCCTTGACTGTCCCTCGTCACTACTCCATCAAGGTTAGTCTTGATACTTGCTGGGCACTACCGTGGTGTGCTCATACTACTCTTCTGCATATTTTTGTTGTGCAGATACAGGTACTCTTGTTCAGTTCTGTCAGCCTTGGAAGGAGGCGTATCGGTAGAGACATCAAGGTATATCTGTCACGTCCACAGACCAAGGAGTCCCTTTCCAGCTTTTCTGTAATAAGTATAGTTCTTGTAATATTTTATCCTTCGTATAGACATTCTTAAGTCAGAGCCTCTTATGTATCCCTTAGCTTGTGATTTGTGAGTTTCCAGGTTTTGGGGAGTTTGATATCTTTGAGAATTGTTGTGGTATATGCCGAGCGGCACCTTAAACCCTGTTTAATTTTACCAGTTCAGTTTTATTTATTTTCTTCCGCAAATTTTGGTTTATCTTTTGCATTTTTAGGCTTACCTAGTCATAGGGACTAGGTGCCATCACGACATGTTCATGAAGGGTGAACTGGGGTCGTGACAAGTCAGCCCTCCAGGTTTTTCAAGGCTCCCTAGGTGATCGTGGTTTCCGTTGGCATTATTCTTATCAGTAGTCACTCGGTGCACCTCCAGCTCCCATCAGTGCACCGCCTCTTTAGAGTTTTCGTGTCGTCAGGACCAGCCACATCGTATAGAGGGATGTTATGAGTATGGTGTGTATGGTCACATCAGGAGAGCTTGCCCGAGATTGAGCTGTACTCAGTCGCAGCAGCAGGATCCCCGTCCAATGATTCAGGCACCAGATTCCCCACAGCCAGACAGAGGTGGAGGCCGAGGTCATAGAGGTAGAGGTAGAGGTCATAGAGGTGGATCTCAGACTGCCAGGGGCGGAGGTCAGCTAGCAGTAGATTGACCTAGGGATATAGTTCATGGTGTTGTGACCCAACCCCGTTGCTATGCTCTCCATGCTAAACCAGAGGCTGAGGCCTCAGATGCAGTGATCAGAGGTACGATTTGGTTTGTGATCGAGGTGCTTCGGTACTATTTGATCCAGGCTCTACATATTCATATGTTTTCTCTTATTTCTCACCATGCTTGGTCATGCCTAGTGATGCTTTGGGTATTCCTGTATATGTATCTACACCGGTGGGTGACTCTATCATTGTCGACCGGGTACATCGTTCACGTCTTGTAGTGATTGAGTGTCTTAAGACCCGTGTAGATTTGCTACTCTTAGATACGGTGGCTTTTATATCATTCTGCGTATGGATTGGTTATCACCCTTTCACGCTATCTTGGACTGCCATGCCAAGACTGTGACTTTATCTTTACCGGGTATGCCTAGCTTAGAGTGAAGATGGACTCCAGATCATTCTACCTAATGTGTCATATCGTACATGAAGGCTCAACGTATGGTCGAGAAGGGGTGTCTGGCCTATTTGGCCTAGCTTCGTGATTCCAGCGCTCAGGTATCTCCCATAGATTTTGTGCCTATTCTCCGGGAGTTTCCCGATATCTTTCCTTCAGACCTACTGGGTATGCCACCCGACAGGGATATAGATTTCTGTATTGACTTAGTTCCGGGCACTCAGCCCATTTCTATTCCGCCATACAGAATGGCCCCGTCGGAGTTGAAGAAGTTAAAAGAACAGTTGCAGGATTTTCTGGAGAAGGGTTTCATTAGACCCAATGTGTCTCTTTGGGGTGCGCCGATGTTATTCGTTAAGAAAAATGATGGGTTAATGAGGATATGTATTGATTACCGGTAATTGAATAAGGTAACGATTGGAGGATTGATGATTTGTTCGACCAACTTCAGGGTGCCAGAATATTCTCCAGGATTGACTTGCGATACGGGTACCATCAGTTGAGGATCAGGGCATCCGATGTCCCTAAGATAGCCTTCTGCTCTCGGTATGGCCATTATGAGTTCCTGGTTATGTCATTTTGGTTGACCAATGCCCCGACAACATTTATGGAGATGATGAACCGAGTGTTCAGGCCATATTTGGACATATTCGTGATAGTCTTCATTAATGATTTTTTGGTGTACTCCCACAACCAGGAGGAGCACGAGCATTACCTTAGAGTGGTTCTTCAGAATCTGAGGGATAATCAGTTATATGCCAATTCTCCAAGTGTGAGTTCTGGCTGAGGTCAATAACATTTCTGGGTCACGTTGTGTCAGGTGAGGGTATTCATTTGGACCCAAAGAAGATAGAGGCAGTCAAGAACAGGCCTAGACCAGCATCAGCGATAGAGATTCGGAGTTTCTTGGGGTTAGCAGGCTACTACAGATGGTTCGTGGAGGGATTCTAATCTATTGCAGCCCCGATGACTAGATTGACCCAGAAGGGTGCCCAGTTCAGATGGTCAGATGAGTGTGAGCTGAGCTTTCAGAAGCTCAAGACAGCTCTGACCAAGGAATCGGTGTTGACTTTGCCCACGGGATCAGGGTCCTATACAGTCTAATGTGATGCTTCCCGTGTTGGACTTGGAGTAGTGTTGATGTAGAATGGCAAGGTCATTGCCTATGCTTTGAGACAGTTTAAAATTCATGAGAAGAACTATCCAGTGCATGATCTAAAGTTGGCAGCCATTGTTCACGCCATTGAAGATTTGGATGCACTATTTGTTTGGCATGGAGTGTGAAGTGTTCACTGATCATAAGAGTCTACAGTACTTATTTAAGCAAAAGGAGTTGAATTTGAGGCAGAGGAGGTGGTTGGAGTTGTTGAAGCATTGTGATGTCACCATTATTTATCATCTGGAGAATGCCAATGTAGTGGCCAATGCTTTGAGTAGGAAGTCAGCCAGTATGGGTAGTCTTGCTTATATTCCGGTCAGTCAGAGGCTGTTTGCTTTGCATGTTTAGGCTTTAGCCAATCAGTTTGTGAGGCTGGATATTTCTGAGCCTAGTCGGGTGTTAGCTTGCACAATCGCTCGTTCTTTAATATTGCAGCGTATTCGTGATCGACAGTTTGATGATCCTTATTTATGTATCCTTAGAGACACGGTGCAGCGAGGAGGTACCAAGCAAGTTACCTTAGATGCGGATGGTGTTTTGAGATTGCAGGGGCGAGTTTGTGTGCCTAATGTGGATGGGCTTCGAGAGTTGATTTTAGAGGAGGCCCATAGCTCCAGGTACTTTATTCACCCAGGCGCCGCGAAGATGTATCAAAATTAGCTGTAGCACTATTGGTGGCGTAGAATGAAGAAGGACATTGTAGCATATGTAGCTCATTGTTTGAATTTTCAGCAGGTTAAGTACGAGCATCAAAGGCCTAGTGGTCTACACCAGAAGATTGAGCTTCTCGAGTGGAAGTGGGAGCGGATTACCATGGATTTTGTTACTAGACTTTCATTGACGCGAACGAAGTTTGACGCGATATGGGTTATTATTGATGGGCTAACCAAGTCATCGCATTTCATTCATGTGGCAGTCTACTACTCATCCGAGAGGTTAGTAGAGATTTACATCCGGGAGATTGTTCGCCTTTATGGTGTGCCGTCATCTATCATTTCGGATCGGGGTACGCAGTTCACCTCGCGCTTCTGGAGGGCAGTTCAATGACAGTTGGGCACACTGCTCGAGTTGAGCACAACATTCCATCCCCAGACGGATGGTCAATTCGAGCGGACTATTTAGATTTTGGAGGATATGCTCCGGGCTTATGTTATTGACTTTGGAGGTTCATAGGATCAGTTCTTGCCTTTATCAGACTTTGCCTACAACAATATCTACCAGTCGAGCATTCAGATGGCTCCTTATGAGGCTTTATATGGTAGGCGGTGACGGTCTCCGATTGGACGGTTCGAGCGGGGAGAGGCTCGGTTGATAGGTACAGATTTGGTTCAGGAGGCCTTGGAAAAGGTCAAGATCATTAAGGACAGACTTCGTTCGGCTCAGTCTAGGCAAAAGTGTTATACAGATTGTAAGGTTCGAGATGTAGCTTTCATGGTTGGTGAACGGGTATTGCTCCGGGTGTCGCCTATGAAGGGCGTGATGAGGTTTGGGAAGAAGGGAAAGCTTAGCCCTAGGTATGTTGTCCCATTTGAGGTTTTTGATCGAGTGGGGGAGGTGGCTTATAGACTTGCATTTCCACCTAGCTTATCAGTTGTGCATCCAGTCTTTCATGTGTCCATGTTTCGGAGGTATCACGGCGATCCTACCCATGTGTTAGACTTCAGCACTGTCCAGTTGGACAAGGACTTGTCCTATGAGGAGACGCTGATAGCTATTCTAGACCGGCAAGTTCGTTAGTTGAGATCTAAGAATTTTCCTTCTGTTCGTGTTCAGTGGAGAGGTCAGCCTCCTGAGGCATGGACCTGGGAGTCCGAGTCTGATATGCGGAGTCGTTATCCTCATCTTTTCCCTAACTCAGGTACTTCTTTCTTTTGTTCGTTCGAGGACGAACAATTGTTTTAGAGGTGGAGAATGTGACGACCTAAAGGGCCATCACCTATTTTCTTATTCATTCCGTGCTTCCGAGGCTTCGAAAACCTCATTTAGGGTTGTCACGATTTGCATGCGTAGTCCGGACGTATAGCCGAAAAGCTTAAATATGAATCATGTGCGAAAAAATGCTAAATTTTGATATTAATATGAATATATTTGATTTCGGTCAACATTTTTGCTAAACAGACCCGAACTCGTGATATGATGGTCCCGGAGGGTCCGTAGAAAAATATGGGACTCGAGTAGATGCCCGGAGTCGAATTTCGAGGTCTAGAGCCTGAGAAATGAATTTTTCTGTGAAATTGTTTTTCTTAAATTATTAAGGAAATTGGAAATGAAGATTGATTAAAAGACTGTGGCATCGGGCTTGTATTTTTGTTCTGACGCCCGATACAAGTCTTATATATGGTTTAAGTGCTGTCTGTAAAGTTTGGTTAAAAACGGACGTCGTTTGACGTGTTTTGGACTTGAAATGGAATTTTGAGGTTTAATTCATTGTATATGATGTTATTGTGGCAATTTGATCGCATGGATAAGTTCGTAGGATGTTTTGAGGTTGTGTGCATAATTTGTATGGAGCCCCGAGGGCTCGAGTAAGTTTTGGATAGTCATCAAATTGCATTTCTCATTTTTGAAAATTTGGTATTTGTCAGTTCTGGTGTCTTCGCATCTGTGAAGAAGTACTCGCAAATGCGAGTTTGCAAATGCGACTATTCGATCGCAAATGTGAGAAAATGGAGGCCTGACTAGTATCGCAAATGCAAAATAAATAATTGCAAATGAGATGGGCCATGGATCGCAATTGCGAGGCCCCTTTCGTAAATGCGAAAGTCTCTGTGTTGGCATGGCTTCGTAAATACGAAGACATGTTTGAAATTCTCAAGTTAGAAAGTCGGGGTTCGCAATTGCGAACCCCAGTTCGCAATTCCCATATTCGAGTACCATCAAATTCTGTACTTAGCCGAATTTTCATCACTTTTCACCATTCTTTCGAAACCCAAACACCATAAGCGAATTTTCAACAACAAACTTCATCAAAAATTTTTTGTAAGTTGATTTTTACTCAATTCTTTCAATCTTTAACATCATTAAATATGTTTTCCACTTAAAATCAAGGACTTTCATGGGTGAAATCGAGATTTTTGGGTAGAACCTTGGTTTTCTAGAAATTGAGGAGTTGGACCTCGATTTGAGGTCCAATTTCAAAACAAATTACATATTTGAGTTCGTAGGGGAATGGGTAACCGGGTTTTGGTTCGAACCTCGGGTTTTGACCACGTGGGCCCGGGGACAATTTTGGAATTTTTGGGAAAAGTTTGGGAAATTCATTTTTATGCATTCAAATTGATTCATATAGAGTTTATTAAAGTAATTGAGCAATTTGTGATTAGATTCGAGCAAATTGGAGGTGGAATCGCACGGTAAAGCGATAGTTGAGGATTAAGCGGATTTCAAGGCTTTGAGGTAAGCATTTGGTCTAACCCTAGCTTGAGGGAATATGAGTTGAGTCTTATTGCTAATTGCTAAATGATCAAGTATGATGTATAGGCATGGTGACGAGTATCTATACATTAGTTTCTAGCATGACCGTGAGTCATTATAATGTGATTATCATGATTTGGTTGTGAATTCCATGTTTATTGGAGGATTTCTATATGTTGTGAATAACATGTGAATGATGATATGATCATTTGATTCCTAGGAGCATTGGCTCGAGTTGTGATACAAATATTGAAAGTATATGAAATGACTTGATTCTTTGGAGCGTTTTCTCAAAATAGTAAAGTGGATTATAACGTTAGAAACTGTAGAAAGAGAAAGCGTTGTTGATTATTCCCTTGTTGGGATGTTTGGTTGAGCTTGTTGGTTTCCTTCCCTTGCCGTGATTTTCTTCCAATATTTGTTTATGTTTATACCCTTTATTGTGACTATTGTTTGTGGAGCTAGACTGTCGAATGATATGGATCGGGTTGCACTCTGTAACAATGATATTTGACAATCAGGTTGCACGCCGCAACAATGATACATGATGAATGAGATGGGTCGGGTTGCACAACGAAACAGTGGTATTTGTGGATCTAGTTGCACGCCGTAACAGTGGTATTTTTGGATCGTGTTGCAAGCCGCAACAGTGGTATATGTGGACCGGGTTGCACGCCGCAACAGTTATTGATACAAATGTGGTTATATTGAGTATTGGTTCCTTGTTCACTGTAAATCTAAGTTGCTTTAGTTTGTTACTCTGGTTTACTTTTAATATTGTTATCTCACCATAGCATGTTTCCCCTCCCATATTATTAATTGCCTGGTATTTCGAAACCGTTGTATATTTATAACTGCACAGGTTTATGTGGTGTCCGGTCTAGCCTCGTCACTACTTTGTCGTAGTTAGGCTAGACACTTACCAGTACATGGGTCAGTTGTGCTGCTGCTACACTTCTGTGCATTTTCTCATATGTCTAGGTTTTGAGGAGCAGCAACAACATTAGCACGGGAGCAGGCTTTCATTATCACGAGACAGAGGTAGCCTTGGAGGCGTCCGCAGGCCCGGCGTCTCTTCCTTATTTTCTCTTTTATACTATTGCCTTCTTTTTTTCGAGACAAATAGTTTATATGTTTCTTTCAGACCTTTGTATTTAGTAAACTCTTAGCAATTCGTGCGTAGTGTGACAACAAATCTTGGGTAGAGGCTATTATCGACTGTTCCACGTTTTGATTTAGAATTAGAAATCAGACTTTCGCTATTATTATTATTAAATAACATGTTCTATATTTATGTTGTAAATTGTTAACAGATTTGCTTATTAATGGAAAGGTAATTAAGTTGGCTTGCCTAGCTACCACAAGTAGGCGTTATCACGACCCCGAGTGTGGGGAAATCCGGGTCGTGACAACTATGGATTTTGTGAGTGGTCTTCCTTGGACTTTGAAGAAGTTCAATTCGATTTGGGTTATTGTGGATCGGTTGACCAAGTCTGTGCACTTTATTCCGGTATGTACTACCTATTCTTCGGAGCGGCTGGCAGGGATCTTTATCCGGGAGATTGTTCGATTGCATGGTGTTCCAATGTTTATTATCTCAGATAGGGGTACTCAATTTACTTCTCTGTTCTGGAAGACTTTTCAATGAGAATTGGGTACATAGGTGTAGTTGAGCACAACATTTCATCCTCAGACGGACGGGCAATCCCAGTGTACTATTCAGATATTGGAGGACATGTTGCGTGCTTGTGTTATTGATTTTGGAGGTTTTTGGGATGAGTTTTTTTTGCTTGCAGAGTTTTCCTACAACAATAGTTATCAGTCGAGCATTCATATGGCTCGGTATGAGGCGTTATATGGGAGACAGTGTAGATCTCCAGTTGGTTGGTTCGAGCCCAGCGAAGCTAGGCTATGGGGACAGAGTTGGTTCAGGATGCCTTAGAGAAGGTGAAGCTGATTCAGCAAAGGCTTCGTACAGCACAGTCGCGTCAAAAGAGGTATGCGGATCGGAAGGTTCGAGATGTGTCTTATATTGTTGGTGAGATGGTCTTGCTGAAGGTTTTTCCCATGAAGAGTGTTATGCGGGTTGGAAAGAAAGGAAAGTTGAGTCCGTAGTTTATTGGGCCTTTTGAGGTACTTAGGAGGATTGGGAAGTGGCTTATGAGCTTGCCTTGCCACCCAGGTTGTCGGGCGTGCATTCGATATTTCATGTTTCTATGCTCCAAAAGTATGTTGGGGACCTGTCCCATGTATTGGACTTTAGCACTGTTCACTTGGATTATGATTTGACCTATGATGTGGAGCCAGTGGCTATTTTGGGTCGTCAGGTTTGAAAGTTGAGATCAAAGGATATAGCTTCGGTGAAAGTGTAGTGGAGAGGTTGGCCCGTGGAGGAGGCTACATGGGAGACCGAGCGGGAGATGCGGAGCAAATATCCTCATCTGTTTGAGGCTTCATGTATGTTTCTTGACTCGCTCGAGGACGAACATTTTTTTTTAGTTGGGGAGGATGTGATGACCTGACCCGTCCTCTCATGAGTTACGCTTTGTTTTCCCCATCCGTATCTTATGTGATTGAGTTAGTTCGGAGAGGTTTTGGTAGGAAATAAGACACTTTGTCTCTTTAAAGAAGGTTTGGTTTGGAAAAGTCTACCAGACGTTTACTTATGAGCTAGAGGGATCGAATGTGATTTCCAGTGATTCGTTTAGATTCGGGGGATAATTTGTGACTTAGGAGCGTGATCGGAATTGATTTTGGAGGTGTAGTGTAGAATTCGGCTTGAATTGGCGAAGTTTGAATTTTTGCAATTTCCGATTGATGGGTGAGATTTTGATCCGAGTGTCGAAATGGGATTCCAAAAGTTTATGTAGCTTCGTTAGGTGATTTCGGATGTGTGTGCCAAATTTCAGGTCGTTCGGATGTGTTTTGGTCGGGTTTTTTATCAAATGCGAGTTTCGGAAGTTTTAGAAGAACTTAGGCTTGAATTCGATGAGAAATTATGATTTTAGTGTTGTTTGAGGCACTTTGACGATTGGATCAAGCTTGAATGATGTTTTAGGATGGGTTGGCACTTTTGGTTGAGGTTGCGGGGGCCTCGGGGTGATTTCAGATGGCTATCGGGATGAGTTTTGGACTTGTAGCATTTCTGAAGTTTTCTGGTTCTGGTATTTCCGTACTTGTGGAAAAGGGATCACAGGTGCGGTCCCGCAGATGCGGACAATAGATCGCAGGTGCAAGATTGGCTTGGGAGTGCTAGTTTTCGTAAATGCAGAGGCTGCGGTATCGTAGATACGTGGATGGCATCGCAGATATGGATTTTAGGCATGTGGGAATCTCCGCAGAAGCGGTCTTGGCTTAAGTGAATGGACGCAGAAGCGGAAACCATAGATGCGGTTCTTGTATCGCAGATGCAAAAAATGTCCGGGTAGAAGGGTTTTAAAGTTTCATTTTGTTCCGCGAGCTAAGCTATTTTTCCTCCATTTTTGGACATCCTTGAGAGCTTTTGGACGGGGATTGAAGAGGGATTCGACTGGGTTTGATTGGAGGTGAGTTCTATGACCTAAAAACATGATTTAATTGTAGAATCAACCTACAATCATGAAAATCTATCAAAAGGGGGAAGAACTAGGGCTTGAGTTCTGGAATTTCAAATTGGGTTTTGATGGGTCATTTGAGCTCGGATTTGGGAGTTCTTGGTATGTATGGACTCGTGGCGAGATAAGGAATTCGTTGATGTAAAATTTTCTGAAATTCGAGAAATCGACCCGGGGCTCAGGTTTTGCAAATTTCACGAATTTTGATGTTTTTCGATTCTTTTTGATTGGGTTATGTTCCGTTAGCCTATTGTGACGCATTCGTTGTTGTTTTGATCTGGTTCTACGCACAAGGAGGCCAATTTTCGAGGCAAAGGCATAGCGAGCTAGGATTTTGGCCGGCTTGAGGTGAGTAATGATACTAAATGATATCCTGAGGGTTTGAAACCCCCGGATTTTCACAATGTAGTGCTGTATGAGGTGAAACACGCACTTAATGTCGAGCGCGTGGTTGTTTACTATTAGGGACTGTGACTTGGTCCGTCCCGACTTATGTTTTTACCGCTTATTTGATTGAGATGTTTTTATTGTCAACATGACCTGGGCTTATTGCCATATTTTGGGCTTCATGCCAACTACTTGAATCCTTCGTGGACTTTTATCACCGTTTCCTCATTATTTTGATATATTACTTGAACTAAGTCCTATTGATTATATTGTTTTACAAACTCAGCTGTTTAATTGAAATTTTAGACTTAAATGGTATTTCTACTATTGTTTGGGCTGAGCACTACTATTTTATTGATGCCCGAAGGGCTTATGATGTTCTATGTACTAAGTGAGGCCGAGGTCCATATGTGGGGATATGCTGAGTGATATGAGATGCTTCATATGCCATGAGGTGGCTTGAGTGATAGGAGGTCGAGTGATGTGAGGCCGAGTGCCGAGTGATGATTCCTCGAGGTGGCTTGATATAGCGCTTGGGCTGTAAGGCGCACTTCCGGAGTCTCTACACCCATAGTGAGCGCGGGTACCGATATGATCTAAGAGTGAGCCCGAGGGGCTGATACTATGCTGAGTGACTAAGAGTGAGCCGGAGGGGATGATAATATGCTGAGTAACTGAGATTGAGCCCGAGGGGCTGATACTGTACCGAGCGATTGATACTATGTCCGAGGGGCAGATTTACCACTAACTATTTACTTGCTGTTTTACCTTATTTACCTATTTTTTAAAGGAGATTTCATTTGACTCTTTACGGTTTTTACTACTTTAAGTGATTTACTGCCTGATATAGATTTGCCTTGTGCATTTATGTATTTTCATACCTTCGGTTATTATTTATTACTATTGCTCACTGGGTCGGAGTACTCACATTACTCCCTGCTCCATGTGTGCAGATTCAGGCATAGCAGAGTCTGCACCTGAGCGCTGATTTCTTTCCAGACCAGGCAGCGAGTTGGAGCTTCGAGGTAGTTGTTGACGTTCGCAGCCCCTTGTCTCCCCTATCTTATATCATTTGTGTTCCTTCAGACTATTGTATCAGATAATATACCTTGTAGACTGATAGCAAACTCTGTAGTAGCTCATGACTTGTAACACCCCGGTTTGGGTTGTGTCGGGATGGTTTCCTTTGCTATTAACGTTGTTTTCCACATTTATAAATCTTTTACACGTGTTTGGATTTATTAATGTTAAATAATTTTTAAAAGAGGCGTTCGCGTTGTTCTGGCTGGCCTTGTCTTCACGAGAGGCGACGTCATGGCTGGGTTTGGGAATTGGGCCGTGATAATCACCCTTGTCACTCTCAATTAAACTTCTTTTCTTCTTGGAAAATGAAGTAGAGAATTCCTCTATAATCTTTCTTTTATCTACTTAGGAAATATTAAAATTCCTGCCTATACCATCACTATTTGAAATACATGCCATTGCCTTCTTATCATCATTGTCGCTAACGAAAACAACAATTTATCAAAAGACACACCATGTCAGCTATTGTATCCAAGTTCATCCCGAGTAATAGTACCACGTGGATAATCACCAAAGTCACCAGACAACTTTATGATGCCAATGAAGCAAGATGAGCTATTCAATGAAACTCGTATTGTAAAGAAGAAGAAAGAAACTGATTCAGAAAGGTGGGTCGAGGGTTGAGCCTCGACTATACATGTAATTTTTTTTACTTTTCATTAATTATTTTGATTTATTTTTATATAAATTTTAAAATATTAATTCAATATAATTTTTCTTATAGGTTTGCTTCACATCTGATGTGGGGGAATTCATACGCAGTCAGCCACCTAATGAGTCGGCCGAGGCAATCCAACTTTCGGACGAGGATGCTGAAAGAACACTCCTTGAGTACTTTATATACTTTGAACTAGACAATATAACTAGTTTTCGAATGAGCTTGTAATAAGCGTTAACTTAGGATATGAAGGCTTAATGTTTTAGTTATATTGATCTTTATATTTTGTTGCTTTTTAGTGTTTGTTGGCATAAAATGCCTGTTTAGGATATTTGATATAAGATGGCAGGTGGTGTAGCAGCCAAAACAGGCAGTTTCTGCCAAAAATATACCAAGAAAAGAGGCCAAATTTGGTCTCTAGTTGGTCGCTTTTCACTTTAAATTAAAACAATTTTCTGGGTAGTAGCGACCATACTTGGTTGCTATTCTATTTTAAAAAATAATTTCTGGTAATTTGGCAACCAACGTTGGTCGCTTATAGTTTAATAAAAAAAATTAATTCTTGCCATTGGCGACCAATTTTGGTCGCATTTAATAAAAAATTATTAATATAGCGATCAAAGTTGGTCGCTTGCTATGATTAACAATAAATAAAAATAAAACGGTATTTACATCTGGAAAGCACCTTTGGTCGTCAAATTTATAATATTAAAATATTTGAGCGACCAAAGTTGGTCGCTATATGCTTTGCCCGGAAATTTGGTCCCTAAGGTAAAGGACCAGCTTAATATTGACCAGGTATTTTTCGTCGCTTTTTGGCCACTAGCGACCAACGTTGGTTGCTTTTTATGGTTGCCAAATCCCGATTTTCTAGTAGTGAAAAGTTCTCACATAAATGAGACTTAGCTGCAATGCAGATTAGATAATATAGGAATCCTATTGATGGATATTGGTTCCTAAGTACACGCTAGTATACGTGGCTGTCAAGTAATAAAGTGACTCGAAACTCGGATGCAAGCCCATAGAGACTTAGATCAACCTTAACTACCAAACCAAAATCAATTAACTATTCAAGATAATTGAGAGTGATATTTTTCTATTAAACTACTGGTGCGGAAATTAAACATGTAACCAATGGAAATATAGATTCCGAGGATGTTGTCGGTTTACCACATAGACATGATACCAAAATAATAACCCATCTAAAGAAACGTAAAGATTACTAAGTTTGATAAAAGAAAGAATCTGATGAATTCTTGCCTCCACAGTGGCTCTGTGCTCTCCTTAGGTCTAAAGTATGTCAAAAGTCCTCAAAATAACGTGATTTCATGT
This sequence comes from Nicotiana glauca, assembly GCA_026770625.1. Classification (NCBI taxonomy): domain Eukaryota; kingdom Viridiplantae; phylum Streptophyta; class Magnoliopsida; order Solanales; family Solanaceae; genus Nicotiana; species Nicotiana glauca. The sequence continues at coordinate 194,353 of MU708667.1, read as the reverse complement.
ATTTATACCATGGAGCGTCGGGCCCCAACAAAACCACATTCTCTTAGACGAAATTAGATTGTTACTCTGTAAATATTGTACAGGCGTGCCGCATGGGGCGACGCACCACACGGTGTGCCTGTAAGGATCTTCTGAGACCTTGCAAATTCACAATGGCAGCAATTTACATAGTAGAGGCGCGCCACGTGCCACCCCACGCGCAGTGATTGTGTTTTTTTCTTGGAGAAAAAACTTTTTCCATTTAAAGTCCAGACGTTGTTCTCGACCTCGAACGTAATCCCCGCTTAATTCTTTGGGCTTTTAATCGAACTTCAATGTTTCAAATAGCTCAAATTTGTTCCATGACATCCAAATCAAGAAAGAGAACATAATAGTCCAGCATTCATAGTATGCAAACATAGTGAAATGAAAAGAGGAAAAAGTAGAATGGTTGTATATTATACAGATCTAAACAAGAAAACAACATTAACAAAATATCTCATACCCAATAACGATATTCTCATACAAAGAGCTATAAGAAAACTAAAAATGAGATCAAAAATTAAAATAAGATCAAAATACTTTAGTAAGGGGGAATATAAGAAAATGCGGAAACTAAAAATAAGATCAAAAATTAAATACTGAATAAAAGTATTTTGCTTGTATAGCTCTTTGTATGAGAATATCTTTATTGGGTATGGGATATTTTGTTGATGTTGTTTTCTTGTTTAGATCTGTATAATCTACAACCATTCTACTTTTTCCTCTTTTCATTTCACTATGTTTGCATACTATGAATGCTGGACTATTATGTTCTCTTTCTTGATTTAGATCTATTTCTCTTATAAATCCATTTTTTGTCATTTCTATTGTGTGGAAATCAAATTCTTTTTTATCTCTTGGTTGGTATTTCATAGGTTTCTTATATATTTTTGTTCCTGGTTTTATAAGTTCTATTTTTGCCATCGGCTTTCTTTTTTCCCAATTCTTTAATGGGTCTTCTGAATATATTTCTTCTAACAATTCTTCTAAAACCTGTTTTATATTTTTCATTTCATATTCTTCTTTGGTTTGTATTTGATGGCATATATTTGTTAAATATATTCTTCTGTCTCCTTTGTTTTTTAATATTTGTGTTACTTTTGGGGTGCCTAATTTCCATGGTTCACATATTCTTTCTTTTGGATAATATACTCTGTAATTTGGGTATTTTACGTTAGTCTTTGTGAATAGTATTCTATCTGTTGTTATTTCCATAGGTAAATACATGTCATAGAATGATGCTCCAATTAGAAAATCAATTCCTTCTAATTTGTAAGCATATATTCTTGGTATTTTAAATTCTTCTTTTGCTATCTTCATTGTTATGTTTTCTGCTATTGCATCTGCTTTAGATTTTTCTCCTCCGATTCCTGTAATTATAACGTCTGTTTCTTTCTATTTATGATCTGGTAATATTTCTTTTTTATATAAACATGTTTTTGCTCCAGTATCTAGTAACCCATGATATGTTCTTGAATTGTGTTTTGGTATTTCTATTTTGATTATCATATACGTCATTCTTGCTTTATTCATTATCTTCTTGGGGATAATCTTCTCCTTTTGATATTTTATTTTGTGCTTCTGTGGTATTTAGTAAGTATCCTTTGTGTATATTTCTTGCTATATCATCTATATGTAGCTTAATTCTTCTTATTTCTTTTCTTATGACATCATTTATTGTGATGCCTAAATATTTGTTGTCTATATTATATGGTGATACTTGATCTAGGAAATTTATTCCTAATAGTATTTGTTTATGTTTTTCTAGCAATTCCATAGGTTCTACTAAGGCTGTAATCTCACTAGGGAATGCTAGTAAATCTTGTCCTTCAAAATATATTGTATGTCTTGCTATTTTGTCCATTTTTATTCTTTTATTATGACAATCTTTATATATATTTATTGTGATATATCTGTTGTTGGTAATTTGTATTTTTCTACTAGTTCTTTTGGTATATATGATCTAGCTGCTCCAGTATCGATTAATATTGGATGAAATTGTCTATATTTTCTTTCTCCAATTCTTCTTATTATATGATATTGTTCGTATGTATCTTCTAACTTTACCTTTGCTATTATTTGACTTGAACTTTCTTCTATATCTTTTGGGCATAATATTCCTTTAAATTCTTCAAAATATCTTTTCGTTGAATTAGAAATACTTGCTCTACTTGCTCCTTCATCTTTTTGTATTAGTTCTTGGAATAGTGGCTCTACTATTAAATTGTCATTAAAATTCTTTAAGTTTCTTACTTCATGTTTATTGCTTAGTATATATGCTTTTCTCATTCTAATAGAGAATATTTTTGAATTTTCTATCATATCTATATTTTTTAAATTCCATGTCATTCCTATAGCTTTTTCTTTATTT
>MU708667.1:147709-171221 GCA_026770625.1 Nicotiana glauca | reverse complement strand
GAGGCTTTTAGGGAAATAAATCGAGAACTGGAACACTTTGAGAATAAACCTAAGCCAAATTTGAATGACACAGAGCCGGTTAATTTGGGAACTTTTGAAGAAATCCGAGAGACCAAGATAAGCATTCACACAGATGAGAAAACACGGGATGCAATAATTCAACTCTTATTTGAGTTTAAAGATGTGTTTGCTTGGTCATACGATGACATGCCAGGATTAGGTGTTGATCTAGTGGTGCATAAATTGCCAATCTACCCTGATTGTCCCCCAGTTCAACAGAAACAGAGGAAGTTCAAGACTGATATCAATGATAAGATCAAAGAAGAAATCACAAAGCAGTTGAAAACAGGGGTAATCCGGGTGGTCCAGTATACTACGTGGCTGGCTAATGCAGTTCCTGTGCCGAAGAAAGATGGGAAATCTTGGGTGTGTGTGGATTACCGAGATTTGAATAGGGCAAGTCCGAAAGATAACTTCCCCTTTCCCAACATCCACATCCTTGTTGATAACTGTGCCAAACATGAGATACAGTCCTTCGTGGATTGTTATGCGGGATATCACCAGGTGTTGATGGATGAGGAAGATGCCGAGAAAACCGCTTTCACTACACCTTAGGGTACTTACCGTTATTGGGTTATGCCGTTCGGTTTGAAGAACACTAGGGCAACATACATGAGAGCCATGACTGCTATTTTTCATGATATGATGCATCAAGAGATAGAGGTGTATGTAGACGATGTGATCATCAAATCCAGGACTCAGGACGATCATGTTCGAGACTTGAGGAAATTTTTCGAGAGGCTGCAAAAGTATGATTTGAAGCTGAATTCGGCTAAATGCGCCTTCGGAGTCCCATCAGGAAAACTTCTGGGTTTCATAGTCAGCGGGAGAGGTATCAAGTTAGATCCAATGAAGATAAAGGCTATCCGGGACCTGCCTCCTCCAAGGACAAAGAAAGACGTGATGAGTCTATTGGGCAAGTTAAACTATATTAGCCGGTTCATCGCTCAACTGACTACTACATGTGAGCCCATATTCAAGCTATTAATGAAAGATGCAACAATCAAATGGACAGCTGAGTATCAAGAGGCCTTTGACAAGATCAAAAAATATCTTTCAAATCCTCCAGTTTTGGTCCCGCTGGAGCCAGGGAGACCTCTGTTCTTGTATCTGACGGTCTTAGAAAATTCTTTTGGCTGTGTCCTCGGGCAGCATGATACAACTAGAAATAAAGAGCAGGCGATCTATTACTTGAGCAAGAAGTTCACTGGTTATGAAGTCAAATACACTTTGTTGGAAAGAACATGTTGTGCTTTGACATAGGTCGCTCAAAAGTTGAGACATTATCTTCAGGCTCATACTACTCACCTCATAACCAGTTTGGATCCTTTGAAGTACATATTCCAGAAACCGATGCCCACTGGGAGATTGGCAAAGTGGCAAATTTTGCTTACTGAATTCAATATAGTCTATGTCACTCGCACGGCGACGAAAGCCCAGGCATTGGCGGATCACTTGGCTGAAAACCCAGTTGATGAGGAATACCAACCGTTCAGTACTTACTTTCTAGATGAGAAGGTAAACACAATAGAAGTAGTCCCTGAAGACGCTCACGCTTGGAAAATGTTTTTTAATGGGACTGTAAACACCAAAGGTGTAGGAGTTGGGGCAATCTTGATCTCGCCCACTAGTCAGCACTATCCGACTACGGCTAGGCTCCATTTCTTTTGCACGAACAATACGGCTGAATATGAAGCCTGCATCATGGGCATGAACATGGCAATTGATCAAGATGTTGAAGATTTACTGATTATGGGGGATTCTGATCTGATTATCCGGCAAGCCCAGGGTGAATGGGAAACTCGAGATGTCAAGCTTATTCCTGATCGACAGCACGTGGAAGATCTCAGCAAGCGATTCAAATCAATAGAGTTCAGGTACATCCCGCGGTGTCACAAAGAACAAGTCGATGCACATGCTGCTTTAGCTTCAATGTTACCTTACCCAGGCAATGCCCACATTAATCCCTTGGAAATCCAAATCAGGGAAAGACACGGTTACTGTAATGTAATCGAGGAAGAACCAAATATCCAGCCATGGTACCATGATGTTAAGAGGTTTTTGAGAACACAAGAATACCACGAACATGCTACTGGAGATCAAAAGAGAACTATTAGGCGGCATGCGAGTGGTTTCTTTTTGAGCGGCAAGGTCTTGTATAAAAGAACCTCGGATCTTAACTTGTTAAGATGTGTTGACGCCGAGGAAGCAGGAAGAATCATGCATGAAGTACACGTAGGAGTGTGTGGACCTCATATGAACGGGTATGTCTTGGCAAAGAAAATCCTTCGAGCCGGGTATTATTGGATAATTATGGATAAAGATTGCTTCAGCTTCGTCCGAAAATGCCATCAGTGTCAGGTGCATGGAGATCTGATTCATGCACCTCCAACAGAGCTACATCCTATGTCATCACCTTGGCCTTTTGTCGCCTAGGGTATGGACGTCCTTGGTCTGATTGAGCCAAAAGCATCTAATGGGCACAGATTCATATTGGTTGCTATTGATTACTTCACAAAATGGGTCGAAGCTATCACTCTCAAAACGGTCACTAAGAAAGCCGTGGTAGATTTTGTGCACTCCAATATTATTTGCCGTTTTGGTATTCCTGCAACTATCATCACAGATAATGCTGCAAACCTGAATAGTCGTCTGATGGAAGAAATATGTGAACAATTCAAAATAATGCATAGGAACTCCACTCCTTATCGGCCCAAAGCCAATGGCGTCGTTGAAGCATCAAACAAAAACATCAAGAAGATTTTGAGAAAGACAATCCAGAGTTCCAGACAGTGGCACGAACAATTGCCTTTTGCCTTACTAGGATATCGCACTATAGTGCGCACATCAGTAGGAGCAACCCCGTACTTGTTGGTTTATGGGACTGAGGCCGTGATACCGGCAGAGGTAGAAATTCCTTCGCTCCGAACCATTGTTGAAGCGAAAATTGAAGATAATGAATGGGTTAAAAATCTATTGGAGCAGTTGACCTTAATTGACGAGAAGCGAATAGCTGCGCTCTGTCACGGGCAGTTGTACCAACAAAGAATGGCCCGTGCTTACAACAAGAAAGTGCGACCCAAGAATTTTGAAGTAGGTCAGCTAGTGTTAAGGCGCATTCTTCCCCATCACCAGAAAGCAAAAGGAAAATTTTCTCCTAGTTGGAATGGTCCGTACATCATCAGGAAGATATTGCCAAGAGGTATATCTGGGTGATATTGAAGGAGATGATCCTGAAACAGCCGTGAATGTGGACGCAGTCAAAAGGTACTATGTCTGAGTCTACTTCGGTGATGTCTTTATGCATTTGAGATGATGAAGGCTTTTATTCCTGCTACCCAAACACTATCAACCCTTTTGCTAGCCCTTTTGAGCCAGTTACGTTTCTTTGGCTACCCTCTTTGGAATCCAAAAGCACCATTGAAAAAAAAACAAATGATCCACTTGAACTACGTCTGACTTGATTCCGAAAGGATACGTAGGCAACCTCCCTCTGGGGTTCAGTCACACCACACCAAAAATCCAAATTTCCTAAAAGTTGAAACTGGGGCAGATGTTATATTGGTTCGACCATGAGCTCATCGAATGGTTCCAAAGTTGTAATCCCGTCCGCCACTCTTTTACCCGAAACCAAGTGCAATTCCTTCGGATCAATTGCCAAAGGCGTGAGCGCTGAGAAATATCATTGATTGAAAGCTGATGCATTCTAAAATTAAGAGAAATAAAATGAGAGAGTCTTGCCGGTGAAAACTTTCGGGCACCATGAGGCGACGAGAGTAAAGAAACCAAAAATGAGAGAGTCCGTTTAGTGAAAACTCGCAAAGAGCACTATCGGGCGACATTGAGAAGAGAAATGAGAGAGGTCGATTAGCGGAAACCCACAAAGGGCGCTATCGGCTGAAAAGATATCTCATCACTAAAAGTCCTGGTAAGGTTCCCTGGTTCGGAAATACGGATCAATGGATTCATAAGAAGCTAGAAGTTGGTGCGGATAGGGCATCCAGTCCAAGAAGCACGTCATGTCCATTTGAAGTCAGCATACACCCCAGATAAGTCCTTCTTTTCCCCCGAAAGGGACACTTCAATTTTAAATGCATTTTCCAATCTTTGTTTGCTTTTCCTTGAATCCCTTTTGGTTTAACTTTGAATTCCAAAATTGTTACAAAGAAAAGGTGGCAAGACCAGTTTCACAGAGCTCTATCTGGCAAGAGGCGAAGAAAATACCCAGCCTCAGTGGTGCGTCAGTCCAATCCCGACTGATCATGATGTTTGATCACCTCCAAAGTAAAGGCATTGGAAAAGAAAGAAAGTCAAAGGCAAGGGTTTGGAAAGCAGAATGAGGTGGAAGGACCAAACCCTTACATGGGCGAATCATCATAAAATCCTAAAATTTGAGTCTTATCAGTTTGAAAGGGGGTCGCCCTCAAAGCCAATCAACGGCAAAGTTCTCAACGGAAATAAGGTCGGGATCAAGCAATTGAGATGATCAAGTCCACCAAACCAACCACCGTTTCAAACTGACAATTGTTCTTTGTTTGGAAAATTGAAACAGGTGCCATCCAAAGCAACCATGCAAGAAGCAGGTGCAGCCCAAAAGAAAGAAAAACGCGTAATTGCTGAAGCAGCTTTGCAGCAAATAATCAATGCAAAAGGGAAGTTTCCTCCAAGTTCTTTCCTGCTTTTTATGAAAAAAAAGAGATAGCAAAAGAAGAAAATCCCAAAAGAAGATAGTTTAGAATTCCCAATGCCAACCCGGTACTTTCTAAGCCTACATCAGGGCTCTAATCCTTGAGTTGAGCGAGTTTCCTTTAGCCGACATTAGGGCTCCAATCCCCGAGTTGAGCAAGTTTTCCTTAGCTGACATTAGGGTTCCAATCCCTGAGTTGAGCAAGTTTTACTTAGCCAACATTAGGGCTCTAATCCCTGAGTTAAGCAAATTTTCCTTAGCAAACATTAGGGCACCAATCCCTGAGTTGAGCAAGTTTTCCTTAGCCGACATTAGGGTTCCAATCCCTGAGTTGAGAAAATTTTTCTTAGCCAACATTAGGGCTCCAATCCTTGAGTTGAGCAAATTTTCCTTAGCCGGTATTAGGGCTCCAATCCCTGAGTTGAGCAAGTTTTCCTTAGCCAACATTAGGGCTCCAATCCCTGAGTTGAGCAAATTTTCCTTAGCCGACATTAGGGATCCAATTCCTGAGTTGAGCAAGTTTCCTTTAGCCGACATTAGGGCTCCAATCCCTGAGTTAAGCAAATTTTTCTTAGCCGACATTAGGGCTCCAATCCCTGAGTTTAGAAAGTTTTCCTTAGCCAACATTAGGGCTCCAATCTCTGAGTTGAGCAAGTTTTCCTTAGCCAACATTAGGGCTCCAATCCTTGAGTTGAGCAAATTTTCCTTAGCCGACATTAGGGATCCAATCCCTAAGTCGAGCAAGTTTTCCTTAGCCAACATTAGGGCTCCAATCCCTGAGTTGAGCGAGTTTCCTTTAGCCGACATTAGGTCTCCAATCCCTAAGTTGAGAAAGTTTTCCTTAGCCGACATTAGGGCTCCAATCCCTGAGTTGAGCAAGTTTTCCTTAGCCGACATTAGGGCTCCAATCCTTGAGTTGAGCAGTTTACCTTAGCCAACATTAGGGCTCCAACCCTTGAGTTGAGCGTTTTTACCCTTAGCCAACATTAGGGCCCCAATCCCTGAGTTGAGCGATTTACCCTTAGCCAACATTAGGGCTCCAATCCCTAAGTTTCACCTTTTAGATATAGGGCCTCCATTCCCTAGTCGCTTTTGCCAACATTAGGGCTCCAATCCCTGAGTTGAGCAGTTTTTTTTTCTTGGCCAACATTAGGGCTCCAACCCCTGAGTTGAGCATTTACCTTAGCCAACATTAGGGCTCCAATCCCTGTTTCAACATTCTTTCCGTTAGCCTACATTAGGGCTCCAGTCCCTGAGTTGTGCCTTTTTCCAATCCCCTCATCGATTCCGCAAATTTCGCGTGCAAATAACTCACGAAATTTTCCTAGTAATACTGGGGCAGAAAAATTTCATTCGTTTGTGTGTTTTTTTATGTCTGAGCAGGTTTTACCTCGAGGCACATGGATCAAGATGACCTACGGAGTAAGTCTCAATCCAGAATAAGGAAAATAAGAAAAGAACAAAAAAAAAAGAAATGAGCTCAAATATTGGAGCAAACAAAGGTGCAGATTGCTCGAAATATGATTGAAGTCACAAGTTCCGCCAATCTTGCTTTAATCAAAGCTGCAGAAAGAAACAAGCACCTACAACTTGCGAGCATCAAAATTTAGATCGAAGTCTACAGCAAAATCAGTTAAGACTCAAGATCAAGTTCAAAAGAATTATAGATAGGAATCTTGTAACTCATAGTTGGTAGGCATAGCTAGCTTAGCTTCGATTTTCCTTTTGGTGTAATAAGGAGGTCAGAAAGCAGTAGCAGCAGCAACAACAGCAATAACAGTGAAATCATAGTTTCACGGTAGTCCCAGCTACCGAAACTTCCCGAACTATATTGAGCTGATTCCCTTTTAGCCAAGGATATGTAGGAGGCCTCCCAAAATAAAGGCTCGGTCAAACTCTTTCAAAAATTCTTCACACGGGGTACTCGAACGGGCAAAAATCGTTCGTATTCGATCATTTATCTTTGCACGAAAACTCTTCGTGTTTCCGGGCAAAGAGGGGCAGCTGTGAGCACGTGATTTTTGCCCTATATGAGAATTACTCCCAAAGAATTCAAAATAAAATAGTTATGTGTTGTGCGTGATTTTGTGGATTTTTGTGTTATTTTTCTTTTATTGTTTGCATTTGTATGTGTGTGTTTATTTGTTAAATTAATATAAAATACAAAAAATATGTTGCATTTTTTGCATTCAAGATTTATTAGGAGTAATTAAGTTTTGTTTTACAAAAATGAAAATCACAAAATAAAACACTTTGCATTTTAGCATTTAAAGGTCTAGTTGTGTGATTTTATGTCAAATTAGTATTTAATGGTGTGTTAATTGTTAGTAGAAGTTAATTGGATTTTTGTAATTTAATCTAGGTTTTTAATGTTTTTAAATTAGGGATTAAAAGAGAAAATAAAAGGAAAGAACAAAAAAATTAGAATAAAGAAGGAAATCAGAACTGGGCCACTTCACTCTTGGACCAAAAATTAAGCCCAAATGAGGCCTATACCCGGTCCAATTGATCAGGTCTCTCAGATGGTCCAAACGACACCGTTTTGATATGTCAAATTTGAACCATTGATCAAACAGATCGAACGACCTAGTTTTAGGTCCCAGTTTGTTTCAAACGACACAGTTTTAGGTGTGTTGATCTGAACCATCCATTACTATTTGATCTAATGGTCACGTGTTTCTCCCACAACCCGATCCGTTTAGCTCTGGTCCAACCTAGTCCCCACCGTCTACCAAACGACACCGTTTCTCTTAAATTGGCAATCTTGACCGTTGATCTTGTTTGATCCAACGACCAAGATCAAATCCTCTCTTTGGTATATAAGTTCGATACCATGCCCCGCCCCCAAGCCAGTACCCCCCTCTCACTCATCTTTCTAACCTCAGAGACCTCCACTATAGCTCCGCCCCCAACCGCCGAGCTCCGCCAACCGGAAATCCCCTCAGGCGGTTCCGGGGGCCCAAACAACCTCACCTTCACACCATAGAACCGCCTCACCTTCCTCTCCTCGAATCCACCCTTTGTTTTCTTCGAATCATCCCCAACGTCTTCGAATATCAAATCAAAGACCCGCCAGAAAACATAACCCCTCCAATGACCACCAAACTCACACCCCTCGACCCCTGGACCCCCTCACCACTAGGACACCCTTGGCTTCCTTCGAATCAAGCCCAAACGCCTCGAATCTTGATTTCAAATCAACAACCCTAGTCGCCGCCACAAGACCCCAGTGGCGGCGCTGCCTCCCTTTGACCCCAAATCCACACCCTATAACCACTAGACCTCCCTCATCCCATACCCACCTCCATTTCCCTTCGAATATCACCCCAACTCTTCGAACCCCAAAGCATAGAAAACCCCTGATTTTAATTTAAAGTCCGAACATGGTCTCTGAGGATTTGTTTGGTTTGAATTGGATTTTAGCTGTGTGTTTTCATGTTGAAAACACACGGTTAAACTCTGTTTCAATCCAAACCAAAAAAGAGAGACGAAAGGCAGTTCATGTTTGGTCCGCCATAATTTCCGGGTATTGTTTTCAATTCTCTTTTCTTTTATTTTTATTTGTTGGCTTTTGTTTCAATTTCACTACTTCTTCTTCTCCTTACTCATTTCTGTTTTGATTCTGTAATTGAACCAGGCCTCTGTTCGTATGAGATTAGCTCGTCAGTGTTTGAATTTGCTTAATTTGTTTAATTCTGGCAAATGTTTGAATTGGTTAATTGAGTTGTTTATTGAATTGAACTGTTTGATTGTTTAAAATGTCATTAATTGGTCATTAGCTTTTGTGTCAATCTGTACCATCTGTTGATTGATTCAGGGGTTTGTTTTAATGGATGAATTTGATTTAATTCACTGAATTAAACTGCTAATGGAAGCCATGTGTGGTTATGCATGCTTGTACTAAATAATTCAGTTTGTCCATACTTAAATAGAATTAAAATATTGGTTGGACATTCACTAATGGTCTGCAGAGAATAACAGGTATTTTAGACTTAAAAAAAACTGAAAAGGTTGTAAGAGTTAGTGCCTGTAAAATGTTAAAAATAAAGAAGCATGAGGGCTGAAGTATAAAGGGGTATGGGAAGGAATAAACAGGCTGGAAAAGTGAATACTTTGAATAAAAAAAAAAGGCCAGTTCTAGTCTATAAAGAGGAGAGATCACAGATCTGGAAAATACCTTGAAAGTACTCTCCAAGTTTCCCAACTGAATCTGGAATTTCAAAAACTTCAGTCTACAAAAACCAAAAAAATATAGTAAAGCATCACAGAAAACTCCAAAAAGACTGTTTGATTGAAAGTTTTTGAGTTTGGTTGCAAGCTAGTTTAATCCGAGTTCCCTAGTATTTCTATATTCAATTTCAAGTCATTTTGGGTTTTTGTTCAAGTTGTTCCGGTTATTTTTAGTTACTGAAATCTTAAAAGCAGTCCTGGTTTTAATTTTAAGCTTACTGGTTTCGATTGAATTGGTTTCTAATGTTTCATTAGTGTCACCCCATCTTCCTCCACTTCTGGTTTATTGAGGCCGTTTAAGCTCGAATCTGACACTGTGCTGGCTGGATTTTAATTGTTGTTGCTTGCTCATTACTGCTGTTGAAACTCCATTTTCTAAATTATCAATACTCTTCCAGGTACACTTTCTGGTTCCAAGCTGATGTAGATCTCAAAGTTGAAGGAATGAAATAAAGTTGTCACCTAGTTTTATTACAAATTTTAGTCATTCCACACTGTATGATGTTTATTTGTAATAGATTTGGATTATAATAGACTGTGGAATTTTGGCTATGTTTGTCTATTTATACATTAGTTTAGTCTACCTTAGTTAAATGCTAGTATTAGTTTAGTGTTAAAACAAGAAGTGTGATAAACTTGGATTAACTTCAGTAATTTAGCTCTAAAAGCAGAAAATACGCGTCTGAGTTTGACATTTGGGCTGTTCGTCATCAGTTTGTGATCGTAGATATTCAATGGTTTTGATTTGCGTAATATTGATAATATAATAGCATCAGTTTAGACCTAAGTGTTAAAATGCATAGGAGGAAACAGTAAACTTAGGTCAATACATGAAATAATGTTTAATTCGTCAAGGTTGATTGTTTAAATTCAATATTTCAACTTAGTTAATAATTACTTTTGTTCAATCATGGCTTCTGAAGTAATATAGCAATCCGTTAATCCGAATATGGGAATTGAATTTAATACACAGTATTTATTGATTGGGAATGTGGTTGCATTATTTTATTGTTATAAAGGATCCTGGAGTACAGTACTAATGTGACCCAGTAGCTATGAAATTTGGTTAAGGTGGATTAGTTCGGGCCTTCTCTATCATTTTAAGTGGGCCTCGGCATTTTTTAAGGCATGGCACATATCCAGGCGTGATTCATTTCACATTCAAGCCTGGGCAAAGGCCTGCGTTTGGCCAACTTAACGCCAAACTGGATACGATCTCTCTTGGATTGGTATCTGAAGCCCAAGCATTTTCAAATGTTTAACCGATTGGAAACGTTAAGTTAATTAGGGTCTTTTCTTCATTTTAGAGACAATACATAATAGAAAATTGTAGTTGCGTTAGTTTGCCCTTTTTAAAAATAAAATGAGGTACGCCGCGCTAAAAGAAATCTTACATTGCGTGGCCCTATTAATCAAGTTAAAAATATTTTAGACTTCGGGACGTGCCATTTAGAAAATTCCATGGCCTCTCACAAAGATAATAATACGCTAGTCACCTTAGGACCGTCATTTAATAATATTACCTTCTTAAAATTGGGTGCGCATTTATATGACCCAAATCCAAATCTAAACGGAGTCGAAATACGCCAATAATCATGGGTACATTGATGTGACGTGGTTCGAGGTGTGTTTTCATGACGTTTCAATTCTCATAAAATAGTAATAATAATAATAATAAAGTGGTAAATAATTTTTAAAATTGCGCTATAGGATGACATGTATTAAAATCAGATATTTAAGTCATTTATTACAGTTTAAGCGACCGTGCTAGAACCACGGGATCCGGGGGTGCCTAACACTTTCCCTTGGGTGAACAAAATTCCTTACTTAGAATTTCTGGTTCGCAGACTTCATTTGGAAAATCGAAAATTTTCTCGATTTAGGATTCAAGATAAACCGGTGACTTGGGACACCAAAACCCAAACCTTTCCCAAGTGGCGACTCTGAAATAAATAAATAATCCCATTTCGAATAATGTCACTTAAATTGGAAAAACTCGCTTATACAGTATATCCTCCCGGGGGTAGGTGCGTAAAAAGGAGGTGTGACATCTAACACGGTCGCTCAACTGTTGTATTTGATTTTGTCTGATTTCAAAACATGTTCTAACTTGTGTGCCTTTTATTAATAACCTGCTTTTATTTTTTATTTTAATAAGAATTACAACGTCGTGAAAATGCTCACGAACCACGTCGCACCAGTGCACCGTGATTCTCAACACATTTCGACTCCGTTGAGATTTAGATTTGGGTCACATAAATGTGCATCCGAATTTTAGGAAGGTAAATTTATTAGAACCATGCCTAAAGAGACTAGCATGTTATTATCTTTTTGGGAAGGCCGTGAAATTCGCTAAATGGCCTATCCCGAAGTCTATGTATTTTAGTATAATATTTATTGAGGGCCCCGCAACTTGCTTTCTTTTTACTTGGCGAGGCTCGTCTCATTTTCATTTAAAGGTCGATCCTAGAGTAATCTATATTTTACTTATTGTTGTCTCGAAAAGGGCCCCTAATCAATTAATAGCCAAACAACCTCATTTATGAGGAAGGCTGCCCAACATATGGGCCTACATGACATGTGCAGTCCAATTGCAAAGAGGGCCCAATTCACACTCATAGCCACAGATCAATGAGCTCAGGTTCGAGCCCGGACGGGAGCAACTCAGCATTCCCAGCATTTGAGCAGTCCAATAATTTGCAATGTATTTAACTCACGTAACAGCAAATAAAATGTGCTTAAACCTGATTTTTGTGCAATTGCACTGACCTTATTCTAAGTTTTTTTATTTAAAAAAAATCACCTTTTATTTCTACTTATCTATCGTACCTTTTTATACTAATGAGTTCCCAAGTTTATTAAAGAGGACGGCCAAGTCAGAAACAAAGACCCAACTTTAACAAGAATAATAACGACTTGATCGCATGATATCACTTAACCTTATACATTAATAGACTCATAACCCAAATTCAGAACCATACAACTATGTGAAGACTCATCCCAATTAACACTATTCAACTAATACTGGACCACTGAAGTTGATATACTGAAATATGAACCTGTTTATATAATTGCTAAAGAAACGAACTAAACTACAATATACTATATTACTAATTCACATGCACATAAAATCAATTCTCCATTCCTGAGTCAAGAGTAGTCCTCAAAACAGTCCAGTCACTTCAAAGATAGTTTTCAATCCATTACACATTAGCATTTTGAACAGTCTACCACAAATGATCTAAAATAATGAATCCAATTAGCTAGTTGTGATGCAATTAACTAATGAAATAGTAAAGGGCTCAGTGAAGATCAAGCAACCATTGCACTTTCATTCCATGGGAGATATTACATCAAAACAGACTGAAAGGTGTACCTCGACAAAAATTCAGAAGGAGGAGGAATGAGTCAGTGGCAATAACATCAAAGATCCAACAGAATGCCCTGCAATACAGGAATGATTTCAAAGGATTTTGACAGAAAACAACACAGCAACAACAATAATTTTCAACTTTAATCAAGCAGGAACCAAATGGCAACCCAAGATGACACTAAACCGACTCAAATCTAAACCAGCACACCCTTAAACTTTCACCAATCCAAAATACACCACAATACACTTGCTAAGATCCAAACTCACTTGAAATTAATCCAAAATACTTTTGAAACTCCAGCAGAGCAAAACTCAACCAAACACCAACTTAATTAGACTCAAAATTACTCGAAATGACCTCTGAACTTTAGCTATTAGAATGTGAGTTAGGAGAAACTAATCAACCACATAACTTGAGATTAAACTTCAGGAATCAATGGAAACAGTACTTGTTTTTTTTGGTTTTCTATTAGATTTTCTATTATTTTTGGATTTTTGAATGTTTAAATTTCAAAGCTAGATCTGAAAATTAGAGAGAGCTTTTGGGGGGAATTTTGGAGGCTGAAACTTCTGGGAATTTTCAGGGGTGTCTAACTTGTAATCCAATGCACTAAACTGCCTTTTATAGGCAGAAAATGGAGCAGAATGTTCTGGAAGTTTTTACTTATTTTTCCTCCCTTTTAATTTGAGATTTTACTTATTAAACCTTCAATTTTTGACTTGTTATCCAAGTTACTGCCCTTAAAAGTCTGAAACTTGTACTAAAGCCCCCTTCTAGAAGGTCCTAGGATATTCTTTTAACTACACAAAACCTATATTATCCTTGTTTTGATTTTAAATTTACTATTCTTCATAAAACATCCCTTTTCTATGCCCAAACTACCCTTATTTGCCACCTGAAATTACTAACTTTAGTTAATAAACCAATCCCTTACCCTTAGTTAAGACCTTACTAAAGTTAATTCAACTAGACTACTTAGCTATATCCAAACCTTAAACCTAATTAAAACTCTAAACTAATCAATACCAAATAACACTATCATTGAATTAACCACTAACAAATAAAATCATAAACTGAAATCAAACAGACAAAAACAAACTAAAATTTTACTTGAACAGATTAGAAGGAATTCAAACTTTATACTGATGAGCTGAAAACCTCTATTAAATATAAAAATTATAAATCAGGTCAAGTCCCAAATTAAACTTCACATGAACAGAACAAAGAGAAAGCCTAATTATACTAATGAGCAATTAGCATTTGAGCCTTTAACAACCAAAAACCAAAATCGAATCAGAACTTAAACAAAAGAAATAAAAATTAACCCTAAAAGTTTACCCTAAACATTCATAACAATCGTAGAGACAAACTTAAACTAAACTGGAAATTAAAACTATGCTCGATTGAACAAAACAATGAATCAAACTAAAAACTAAAGAAAAGGAAGAGAAGAAAACTCACTGGAATTCGGTCTACATGAGAAAATCTTCGAAATCAACTTCAAATTAATATTATACGTCCATTTCATAGTAAATAGACCTATAATATTAATCTGAGTTTACTCAACTTGAAAAATCAATCAAAACAGTCCTGAAGTACTAAACCTAGATTTGAAATTCGTGGAGTTTTACTTGGATTTGAGGGATTTTGGTTAGGGGTTAGTGATGAGGGAAGTTATGGAAGTATATGGTTTGAATTTGAGGTTGTTTGGACAAATTAGCGTTTTGGCCGGACTTTAGATCTAAGATTCGAGAAAATCTGCGGGGATTTGAGGGAAACAGACTTGAGGGTTGGAAAAGGGAAGTGAAGGAGAATATGCGGTGAAATTTTAGGATTGTTTGGAGCTTCGCCGCTGCCGGCGGACGACGGAGATGTGGTTGGGATACGACAGAGTGAGGCGGAGGTAAGGTGGGGCGGTCACCGGTGTTACAGGGGGAATGATACGAGGAAGGTGAATATTGTTTTTTTAGGTTTAATGTATTTTTGGACACTTTTATGATAATGCGAGACTCAGCTGTGGCCGTTGGATTAAACAGATTGGATGGTGGAGATCAAACGACGCCAAACGACGTCGTTTCAATAGGGGGGGTTGGACTGGCCTGGGTTGGGGAAAATGGACTGGGTTGGTGAGGGTGAATTGGATTGGGCTAGGGAAAATTATTTGAATGGCCCAATTTGTCCATTTATATGGACAGCCCCCATCCCTTTGTATTTTTTGATTTTTCTTTTCAATTTGTATTTCTTTTATTTATTTTATCTATATTTGTATTTTATTTAATATTTTTGTATTTATTTATTTTTCTGATTCAAAAAGGCTAAAAATAAAACTCACAACCACATTACACTAAAATTAAAATCCCTAATTAATTTCTAAATTAAATGCAAACTAATATAAATTAAAACTGAAAATGCAAAAAGTATCTTTTTGTTATTTTTCTTCTGTTTTGTCCTAAAACAAATTAACTCTCAATTAATCCTAAAATATGAAATTAGATCCTAAATGCAAATGCATATTTTTTTATATTTTCATATGAATTAACATGCACAGATAAAATACAACAATTGAAAAGAAAATACCACAAAGTTAACAAGAAATTGTAAAATAATAAAGAAGTTACTTTGTTTGATATTTATGGGAGTTATTTGCAAAAATCACGTGCTCACAGCTGTCCCTCTTTACCCGAAAACACGAAGAGTTTTCGTACAAAGATAAGTGAGCGAAAACGAGCGATTTTTGCCCGTTCGAACATTCCGTGTGAAGAATTTTTGAAAGAGTTGACCGCACCCTGCTTCAGAGGTTGCCTACATATCCTGGGCTAAACAGGAATCAGGTTAGTGTGATTCGGGAAGGTTTGGTAGTTGGGCCTACCTGGAGCTGTGATCTCATTGATGTTGCTGCTGCTACTGCTCACTAACCTCCTTATTACACCGTGGTAAAACAAAAGAAGCTAGCCTAAGCCATGATCTATGAATTACAAAAGGATCCTATCTATGTCTTCTATCTTGCTCTTGTGTTGCCTTGAACTTGTAATCTTCCGCTGGAATTCTTGTGTTGTTGCCTTGCATTGTGATCAGGGATGTTTTGCCATTCCTCCGAGTGATGCTTGACTGCTAAATTTGAAATATGTGCCTCTATTCTCCAGGCGGGCTCTTGACTCCTGACGCTTGAAAAGTATTCCCTTGTTCTACAGGTGGGCTCCTGACTGCAACACTTGAAAAGTATTCCCTTGTTCTCCAGGTGGACGCCTGCTTGCAATGCTTGAAAATTATTTTCTTGTTCTCCAGGTGGGCTTCTGACTGCAACAAAATAGACAAACAAAGAAAATTTTCTGTCCCAGTTTGGTAACTGGGTACAACATGTTATCAAATATTACAAATTAAAGGCTAAAATTGAATTGTACTTCCCTTGTTCTTCAGGTGGGTGCCTGATTGCTGAAGCTTGAAATGTATTCCCTTGTTCTCCAGGTGGGCTCCTAACTGCAACAAAATAAACAAACAAAAAAAATTTTCTGCCCCAGTTTGGTAACTAGGTACAACATGTTATCAAATATTAAAAATTAAAAGCTAAAATTTAAATTGTACTTCCCTTGTTCTCCAGGTGGGCGCCTGACTGCTGAAGCTTGAAAAGTATTCCTTTGTTCTCCAGGTGGGCTCCTGACTGCAACAAAATAAACAAACAAAGAAAATTTCTGCCCCAGTTTGGTAACTGGGTACAACATGTTATCTAATATTAAAAATTAAAAGCCAAAATTTGAATTGTACTTCCCTAGTTATCCAGGTGGGCGCCTGACTGCTGAAGCTTGAAAAGTATTCCCTTGTTCTCCAGGCGGGCTCCTGACTGCAATGCTTGAAAAGTATTCCCTTGTTCTCCAGGTTGGCTCCTGACTGCAACAAAATAGACAAACAAAGAAAATTTTCTGCCCCAGTTTGGTGGCTGGGCACATGGGTGAGTGTTAAACTAAATTATTCTACCAACTATTATAAGAATTTGAAAGCTATGTCCTATTATCTAGGGAGGTCCTCATAACGCCTAACAATTACGAACCTAAGTTATACCTTCTAAAAGCATTACTCCCACTATATTTGTTATCTAAAAGGTCTTAAACTACTTCCCATTATCCAGGAGGGTCCTGACAACTTCTAGTTAAAAGGCGGTTTTAACCTAAGCTATATCTATTGCAAGTACGACTTCCACCACATCTTGTTATCTAAACAAACTTTAAAACTACATCCCATTATCCAGGAGGTTCCTGAGAACTCTTAATTGGATCCCACTTCAAACATGCAAACTTTGAAACTAACTTATATTCCTTGGGGTACATTTATACTAAATTATGCTACTCATGATTGTTTTAAAAATTTAAACTAGGTCCCATTTTCCAGGAGGGTCCTGAAAGCTTACCGTCAAACTTGTCTTGTACCTGCCTTTCCTTGAGGTGGGTTTCTCCGAAAAAAATGAAATTTCTGCCCCTGTTTCAATCAAAAAAAATCTTGTCAGTTTAAAATGTGGTAGTTGGTTTGTGGCCTTGACTTTGCGGCGATTGCTCCTTCACTTGCCATGATAACTTTGATTTCACCTTGAAAGCGTTGCTTGCTTATTGATTAACCAATTTCTTTTCCTCCCTTATCACAGAAAATACCTCTTCTCCTTTCAGAACCAATTCCTCTATTTGCATTGCATGAACGGGCACCTCCCCAAACTTTGTGTCTCACATGAATCCCAAAGCACGCCCATTGCCCCCACTCCGTGTATATGTTGTTCTTTCTTGACTTAACCACTGGCCTTGGCCTTGAGGTCTGTTGCTCCTTCACTTGTCATGATAACTGATTTCCATTTGAAGACCCTGCTTGTTTATTGGACTAACCACTTCCTAGAAAATATCTCTTTTTGTCCAAACCCAATATCCTCTGTCTGTTGCACCACTCATATCGACATTTACCAAACCTTGTGTTTCACATGGTCCCTAAAGCATGTTGATTGTTACCATCTTCAGTGTGCATGTTACTCTTTCTTGATCTAAACCACCGACCCTGGCTTTGGGGTCTATCACCTTTGATTTCTTTTTTGCTTGTCACTGATCTACCACCCTTTTGTCAATCCTACCACAACCAATATCTTTTATCCATTCACCAAACCCCTTCCATCTTGTTGCATCATTCATGCATTGATACGTATAAAACCCTTGTATTTCACATGAGTCCCAAATCATGTCAGTTGCCACCCACTCAAGATGTATGTTGCTCTTTCTTGAATGAAGCCTTTGGTCCAGTCCTTGAGGTCTACAGCTCCCACATTTGCCATGATAGCTTTGACTTTCTGTTTGGAAAGTCTTGCTCGTGACTGGTTTGCCACCCTTTTTCAAGCCTATCACGGGAAGTACCTTTGCTCTGTTCAAACTAACCCCTCATCTGTTGCATTGTTCATGCATTGGTATATACCAAGCCTTTGCATTTTACAAAAATTCCAAAGCACATTGATTATTGCCAACTCAGTGTGGTTGCTGTTCTTTCCTGACTTATGACATTTTGATGTGTTAACTAGATTCCATTTTGTGCAATTGGAAAGCGGGTGGAAGATTTTGAAGTTATTTATCACTTGCTATGACCAGATAGACTCAAAAGGAAGTAAACAGGACAGAGGAATATAGTGGGAAGACAATGAAAGAGATGAATCCTAACAAGAAAACTACAAATTAGAAACCGATCGGATGTGGATACTGACTCTGATGACCTTGACATGCACCTGCAGCCCATTCTGTTTAGCAACTCTGATGTTCGATTCTTGTTGTACCTTTCACCGTGAAACTGTGCTTCAATGCTCTGCATACTCGATCTGATCCACAGTCCTTATTCGACTTGTAGTGCCCGAAGGGTTTTCACCATCAAGGCTCTCTCATTTTGGTTTTTCTCTTGTCTCACCATCGCCTTATGGTGCCTGTAAAGGTTTTCACCAATAAGACTCTCTCATTTTTATTTCTCTCAGCTTCCATTGCCTTGGGGTTCCCGTGAGGGTTTCCATCAACCAGACTCTCTCATTCTTCATTTCCTTCATTTGGACTGGAGTGTTGCCCCTGATATGGCTCACTTTTATTCGCTTGACTTGGCACCTCTCGAAGATTGATCAAAAGGTCTTTATTTGGACCGTAATGTGGGCTTTTGGATAGGGTTAGAAAAGAAAGGGTGTTAAAGGCTCAAAATAATTTTATCACGTGTTCAAAATTACAACTTTTGGAATCAGATTTCTCCCAACAACCACAACTTCCGCCCCAGTTTCCTTTTTGGGGACTTTTGGGAATTTTATTTTGGTGTGACTGAAACTCAGAGAGAGGCTGCCTACGTACCCTTCCGAGATCAAGTCAAACGTAGTTCAGACGACTACGTTTGTTGTGATCTTTCCTTTCTTCCACTTTCTTTTCATTCTTTTTCTTTTCTTTTCTTTTCTTTCTCTTTTCTTTCTTTTCCTTTTCTTTTCTTTTCCTTTTCTTTTCTTTTTCTTCTCTTTTTTTTTCTTTTATTTTT
This sequence comes from Nicotiana glauca, assembly GCA_026770625.1. NCBI lineage: Eukaryota > Viridiplantae > Streptophyta > Magnoliopsida > Solanales > Solanaceae > Nicotiana > Nicotiana glauca. Next base: position 152,351 of record MU708667.1, on the reverse strand, counting down.
TCTTCTTTTCTTTTTCTTTTCTCTTCTTTTTCTTTTCACTATTTTTCTCTTGTTTCTCCACTTACTTTCCCCGCTCGGGCTTACGAGTTTTATTATCGATCCCGATAGAGGTGTATACAAGAAAATAACTGAGGCTCAAAGGGGTAACAAAGGATAAAGTGTTTGGATAACAGAATAAAATGCCTTCGTCATTCCAATCTCCAAAACATTCCAAGTACAAATTACACAATGTAACATCTTTTGATTGCACCAAAATTACTAATCACATCCCCATATTTGTCATATACATTTGTCAATTACTCAGTGCCATAAGACAACAATCTTGGTACCACGAACGGCCCCGGTAAACCTGTGGCAAACTTGCCTTTGGCTTCAAATCGATGCGGCATGATGCCTTTTCAATAATATTTCTTTATGTTCTATCTGCCCCCAGTTTCACTTTATTTGGGCTTGAAGTGCTCTCAGAATGCCTTTACTTATTTCCCTCGAACATTGTTTCATTGCTTCCTTATTATACTAACATTTACAAACCAGGCTGAGAATTATGCGCGCATGTCATGTAACTAGAGCCAGCATGAAAAAAATTGTAAAAGGAGAAGGAAATTAAATAAAATGTACTGGAAATGGCGCGATACAGAGAATTGCATTAGAGTGACAGTAGAAGGGTTTAGACAAGAAAACATGCAAACTAGACTAGTTATAATCTTTGAACATACATAGACAACACTACACAAGCTACTACGACCAGATGAACAAGGCAAAGTGAAAGGATAGAAGGGTTTGAGTCACAAGACAATGTCGGATTAGAACCCTGAAAATAACCCGGACAACAGAAATGACAACAAAATAAACCACCAAAACTCCACTCTAGTTCACCAAGAGATGGAGCGTCTTTCCAATCACCAAACTTGACATCTTAGCCACTGAATTGCCCACCGAAGTTGCTGGGACCTTCACCAATTTCAATATCATTAATTTCGTTCAACGAGTTTCCGAGAGGATTCTCATACTCCCTGTCGCCATGGATCTTCCCCACAAAATGTGCACCATCATGTGCGGGTAAAGGATTCTTTGCAATGTTCTGGGTGGCACTGTTTTGGACCGCAATTACCCCTTCCTGAATCATTCTTTCTATCTCCCTTTTCAAATCCCTACAACTTTCGATATCTTGCCCCTAGGAATTGGAATGGTATTCACACCTTTTAGAAGGGTCAAAGCTTCTTGCACGCTTGTCCACATAATTCGGAGGTATAGGTGCAATCAGGTTATAATGCTTTAATCTCTCAAACAAACTTGCACAGGTTTCTCTTATTGGTGTAAAATTGTTTTCTAGTCTTGTTTTCCTTCTACACCCTTGGCTTGAGTGTGGGTTATATGGTACTTGGAAATTTTGTGGAGGCTGGTAGGGACCTTGCGGAGCTCGTGCTTGCCCTTTGGAGTGACTCAGTGGTTGGACAGATGGCCGGATATTGTTTGGAGGATAATGCTGAAGTAGATTATGTGGAGTTTGGGGGTTCTCATGGGGTCGGTATTGAGGTCGAAAGAATTTACCAAGAATGACTACCGGACCCTATCGTCAGTGGGACTTAACAACACCTTTTCTATCAACGGGAGGGCTATCCCGAACGACTAGTTCGTTCCATCTTAGCCAAAATTCCCTAAAGCTTTCCTTGGGTTTCTTTTCCATCTATGATAAGGAGGAGCGGTCTGGGACAACATCTATACTGTTCTGAAAGTGCAGCAAAAAATCTTGAGCCCTGTCACCCAATGTATGCCGCTTCTCGACATCTTGATGATTATGCCATTCCCAAGCTGCGCCACTTAGACTTTGGCTGAAGTATGCCATCAATAACTTATCCTTTCCCCCGGATCCTCTCATCTTACTGCAAAATCCCCTCAGATGGGCTACAGGATCACCATGTCCATCATACAAATCAAATTTTGGTAACTTGAACCCTGCTGGCAACTGTACATCGGGAAACAAGCACAAATCCTTGTAGGCCACACTGACTTGGACACCCAATCCTTGCATGTTCCTGAAGGATTGCTCCAGGTTTTTTACTTTTCGAAATGTCTCTTCCTGTTCCGGATCTTTAAGCGGCTTGTTAATTTCCACCGGGATCTCAAAGTGAGGGGAGTAGGAATATGGCTCAGGAGCTTTGAAGGTAGGCTCAGGAGGGTAGTACTGGTTGTCGTAAGTTTGAAACACTGGCTCACTGGAAGATCTTTGCAATGTGGTAGGCGGAGGCGCCACAAAGACATGGGTGATTGATGGAGGAGGGTTTTGTTTGGTTGGTGGAGCTTGGGGAGGATAGGAGGTGACGCTATAACTCTGTTGGTAGAAAGGGAAATCTGGAGATGAATCCACAGTAGAAGGCTCCTAAGACTATGCCAAAGGTGGGATATATGCTGGATTGGCGGGGTAAACTGGCGCCGGCTGACCCTTAGCCCAGGCCCGATGCATCTCGGCCATCTGCTGCCTCAACTTATACATCTCTTCCCTCATTGCTTTGACATCCACCACTTCTACCTTTTTTGACGGGTCCACAATACTGGTATCTGATTCTTGGCCTGTCATGTTCAGTTTATTCGACCGAGTGTTGTAGGAATGGGTTGCCGAGACCCTGACTGCCTTTTGCCCTTGTGTTGTAAAAACGAGTTACCACGCTAAAACCACAAACTAACACCTTTCTGGAATGACACGACAAAAATGAAACATCACGTTAGCATTAGGGCATTTAACATATTGGCAACGACTTTTGATTGGGTGCATGCGTCATACCGGCTTTTCCTTATTTCAAATTGCAAACTTTCTCTTCCTTTGTTTTTCTTCTATTTCTTTTATTCTTTTCACTCTTGCCTTTGTCTTCTCTTGTTCCTATTTTCTTCCTTTCTTGATTTTTATTTTCTTTCTTTCTTGTTTTTCCGCTATTTTCTTTTATTTTTGCCCTGTTGTAGTTTTTCCTCTTTTTTTTTCTTTTCTTTTTGCCTTTTTGTGGGTTTTCCTCTTTTTTCCCTTCTTTTTTCTTCTTTTTCTCTTGGTTATGGTCGAATCCAACTTGGATTGCCTACGTATCATGACCGCGCATGAATCAGACCGAGCGTAGTTTTTGCAGATAAAAGGTGAAAAACAATAAAACATATTTGGAACTTTCAATTTTTCACAGTAAGACAAACTTTGATTACAATGATTCAAAAATGACAAAATTAAACAAAACTAACAGATTCTGACGAAAAGACGAGATACGTCCTCGAACAAAACACAAACTCAAGAACTAACTAACAGATTCTTTCCCCTACGTGCCAATTTTAACAAAATGGCTATTTTTGCAAACGTGGCCCTTTCCATGAATTTTGAGGCCGGGGAGGATTATTTTATGACACTTCACAAACTGGTCCATTCTTTCACGAAAATAGCCTTTCGACAACTGAAAGATACTCTAGGGCCAATTCGGCAAGAATGGTTTAAGACGCCGCCGAAGCTGGATCGACTTATTTTGACCAAAATCCAAACGATATTCACTTTACTACTGACTCTTTTCCTTGTGTTTTTTTCTCCTTCAAATTAAAATAAAAGCCTTGGTTTTGCAAACACAACCTTTCAGCACATCGGGGACGAAGATTTTAAGGCTGTGTTGGCTAACCGGCCAAAATCCTGAAAAATGACCAAAGGTGGCTATTCTCGCAAAAGCACCCTTCTGTCACCTTTTAGGGACATTCGACTTATTTTAACAAGAATGGCAGCACCCGACTTATTTATGACAAAAATTAAAACTTTGAAATTTTTTGGCTATTTTTGCAAAGGGGTGGTTGGACGCGATGAGGGTTGCCTACGTATCTCACATCCAGTGAGAATCAAACCAGTGTAGTTAGGGCAGATTGGATACGGGCGAAAATTAAAACAACTAAACATATGTTTTGTCTTTTCTTGAATGCAAAATCTATTTGAATTTTCTTTTTCCCTTTTTTGGTTTTCGAAAAATGATCTAATGCAAAATCTTTTTTTTTTCGTTTTTTTTTATTTTTTCATATTTTTCTTTTTATACAAAATGTAAAAAACATAAATGGTCCCCACTCGCTTTATTTTCACACCTCACCCTCTTTATTTCCATTATCAATATTTTCTTTCTCTTTTCTCCTTTTCCTTAAAAATTCGGCAGAGTTTCGGTGCTACTTGGACATTAGTTTTTGCTAAATCATGTAAACTAACTTTCTACACCATTATTTCTTTTCACTTTTCCCAAATATTCAAGCCAGTCAACATGCGAGTCCGAGACAAATAAATGCAACACGTAAAATGCATCATGGTGGTCGTTTCATATCAGGTTACCTGTCCTAGACGGACCCAACCCCTGTGTTGAGCCCCCTAAGTCATATGCACGTGATGCAAATAAGAGCTCCTACTAGGGATCCGGCATGAAGTCAAGTTATTCTATGTTCAAAACCTGGGTATGTGTTCTAGACTGTGTACCCGAGCGGACAACTCGAGTCGAGGAGAGGGCTACGTACCGAGAACCAAAAGGCCATCCGGCTTAGTAACTAGTCTGACCTCTTTCTTATTTCAAGGTATTGACACTAACAGAATAGGGAGTCTCAACCAGTAAGCACATCCCCAGAGGTGAGAAGAGAAGGGTTTCGGCAC